>JAIPRM010007567.1:0-17050 GCA_025469315.1 Stegophylla sp. TES_Ste_2020 | reverse complement strand
TTTGTAAAAATTTTTAAAAATATTTCCTTTTAATTGTCTTTCTCATACTTTTTTGATTTGAAATAAAAAACTAAAATAACTGAATACCAGTTGGTACTCAGAACTCATATTACGAATTTTGATAGAACATATAAAGATTTTAATTCTAGGTAAGTAGGTGTATAGGTGTATGTAATTTTTGTTTTTTTCTTGTCACGTGGCCCTCGATAAAAAAATGTATAAAAATATGGCCCGCGGGGTTAAAAAGGTTGCCGACCCCTGGTTATAGAGTGTTCATTCTGCCGGTTTTACACAGACTCGATGTCACTGTGCGACGACGACGTGGAATGCGACTTGGCTAGAGCACGGCAGGCCATGGAGACGGACACTCTGGACCGGCCGGCGGACGGAGAAACGACGACGCAACAGACAATGGGCAGTCTGAACCGGTTGGCGGGTGATGATGAAATAATGAAAGCGAAACGGAACAGCTTGGACCGGTTGGCGGGTGATGAAATAATGAAAGCGAAACGGAACGGTCTGGACCGGTTGAGAAGGAAAATTCAGGAAACGCTACGGATCCTGGTGAAGGCGATGGGCGGGAAAATAGTGACGGGGCAAGGGAACGGCCAGGACGAGCTGATGGGTGAGCGAATGATAGAGGCGAAACGGGACAGTCTGGACCGGTTGGCGGGCGATCGAATAATGAAAGCGAAACGGAACAGCTTGGACCGGTTGGCGGGTGATCGAATAATGAAAGCGAAACGGAACAGCTTGGACCGGTTGGTCCCCAAACCACTCGGCGACACCGAGAACGAAAACCTTGTGCTGGACGACGCGATGACGGTGGCCGTCAAACGGGACGGTGCGGACCCGCTGGACGCCGACCACGTGGTGGCGGCCAAACGGAGCGGCCAGAACCGGAAGACGGTGCAGCAGCAGCTGTACAGGTGGACCGATCTTGCGCGCGGCGGCCGAGCGGTGTACTACGTGGACGACGGCGCGACTGGTGCAGCGATCACCAGGTGGTCGTCGTCGTCGTTGCCGTTCTAAATCCGTTCACCGCCGCGCAACAGGTCATCCGACATCGCATGACCCGCAACTGCTGTGAAAAAGAAAACGATATTTTGTCGACTGCTTGCGACATACGAGCTTGTAGAAACTAGTATAATATTGTATCTTCCGTAATTGATCATAATAAAATAAAAAGTGATTTCATCAAAACGAAAACATGACGACGATGAGTTTTTTTTGTGCCTCGAAAAACGCCACTGGATGGGTCTGGGTGGTCGAGCAATCGAGAAGAAAATCTCGAAGGACCGCTCGAGTGTTGTTTGACTTGTAGCACACGAAAAACATTAAAAAAATTGTATAATACGCGAATAAAAACATAATTTGGACTGGATGGGGGGGAAAAAAAAACGTTTGTCGCAATATTTATTTTTGTACTGCAAAACGGTATTTTAGTACCGATTACTGCGCATTCGTAAGATGAGTTGATACTATTTTAGGACACCACGATCAGTCCCGAACCCCTCAACCCGAAGGGTTGAGATCTTAAATACCATTTGCGTACCTAAACTAATGATAAATCTATAGTTTGTAGGTTCGTTCGTTTGAACGCGCTAATCTCAGGAGCCACCTATTGGATTTAAAAATCTATTTTTTCATTTGATAGCCCAATGCTCGGGGAAAATTATATGCTATTGGTAGCCACACTCTACGACCCTTAGGAACCGACGAAAAATTAAAAAAGCAGAAAGAACATTAAAATGATTTGAGACGTTTGTTTCGCATTGATAGTTCATTTGGTTATTATAAAAAAATTAAGAGCTCTACAGGTTAGATGCATATTTTTTTCAGGTTGATTTTTGTAACTCTTTCGTTATCTTGATTACTCTTGTAAAATGTATATTATTATAATAACAATAATTTATATTATATTTTTCCTTTACAATGAATTATTTCAAGTTTCTTACAATTAAAAAAAACTTATAATATCGGTATAACTCGTAGACTTAAAGGAGACATTATTTTTCGTTCTATACCATTCATTTGACACTTCTCACGGGTATTTCAGGCAATTTCAAACAACTAGCGACAGTGGCGTGAGCAAGGGGGGGGAGGTTAGGGGTTATATCTCTCCCCATTGCATTTTTTACCATGTTATTTTTTGTTATAAAATACGAAACATTTAAAATGTAAGAGTATTTGTAAACAAATAGTAGGAAATATTTAGTACATTTATGAAAAATGAGATAGGAAATCAACATGAATTATGTTTATGATTGATTATGAGTTTTAAAATGGAAAGATAAAATAATTAAAGTAGTCGGTACTATGGTTGTAACTTGTAGATATATTTACAACTGTGGTTATTTTGCGTATGAAAAGTACCAAGTTATAAGTATTTATATGAAATTAAATATGTAATAAAAATCAATAAAAGACATTTATCTATTAAATGCTTTATTGTGTGTAAAAAAAAACCGTTAAAGTTTTTTGTGATTTAAACCACATTATATTAAATACCATAAAATAAATAAAATAATAACTTGTAGTCAGTCAAAATGTAATTTTATTATTAATTGAAAAAAAATTGAATAAAAATATTTAGAAAGTCACTAGAGAAAAAAACAAGGAGGAGAGAACAAAAAAAATACGCAATATACCCATTGTTTTTCTCTCCGAATCAACAAAAACTATGACAAATTTAAATTGAAAAGCAGATTGTTCGAATCCATAGCAACGAAAATTAAAATTGATATTATTACATTAAAATATCTATTTTATTTATCCAATTTTACCAGGAAAATAATTTGCGAGTATTTCATATTATTATCATGAAAGTTTTCTGCTACATGTGCAAAATGACAAATACAAAAACACGTCAGTGACGTTTTCGGAAGGAGGGGGAGGCAAAGCAGTAATTTTTCCACCATTGCATTATACACTCAGCTTATTGCTGCAGGTGACATCTCCCATCACCTATGTCATATTATTATCTTATCAAGTCGTGTCATGCCGTTACTTTGAACGTTCGTTGTTCCGTTGAAAACGATCGTTTGACGAATACTTCGGCAGCGCATAATATAAACACGACATTCTATCCTTCGATAAAATATTCATTTTTAAATTCCTTAAAACTGATAAAAAAAAAAAAAAAAAACTCATGTAATATGACGTCTGTATTTGGTATTGCGCGTTCGCCGTTTCTCTAAATCGACCACATATTCACGATCATTTAAATTCGTATTATTATCGTGAAATAAATACGTGCAGATTATAATATAATATCACTGCAGAATCAAATACACGATATTTACAATCTATCACATTCGGTCGATGTAGCAAAAGGAAGTTTAATAATAATAATAATAATAATAATAATAATTTCAAGAGATGTATTTTATTATGAGGTGTCGAAACGGCAATAACGCGATTTTATTGCTCTTTGCTTCTACGAAACGCTGTTGGTGCCCGTATATCGTCGTGGTTAACTCTCGTCACTGTTCAGGGACGCATCCAGGAATTTACATTTAGGATGGCCAAACTTTTACCAAAATCAAACTAGGGTGACAAACGTTAACGCAACTTAACTCTGTTGCATGATAAAAAATTCACAAGACAACCGCCATTGTTGTCATGACTAAAATTTGAAAATAATAAATAAGTCTTATTTCAAACATTTTATGCATTCATAACTTAATAGCAATATTTCTAAACTCACTCCAATTTAACCTATGGCTTTTGTACTAAATTTTTATTTTAACATTTTAATTTTTACTCCCATCACCAGCAACTTCCCTTCATCACTGTAATAGGGCACACGATAAGTAGAATTAGGTATCAAAATATCAGTGTAACAATGTTCCTAATAATTATTGTAATAACTTTTATATTTTAATATTATGTTAAATTTAAAACATATAAAATCAAAATTATTTGGATTTCATATCTTTTCTCACAATAACAATGATTTTTGTTCGATTTAAGATTTAATGAATGTTTAATTTAACCTAAGTATATTAGCTAACCTTCCCGGCCAGGCCACCCTTTAACTACGTGCCTGTCACTGTTTGGAGAAATATTTCGACGAAATTCTCGCACTCGTCGTTATTATTATACGATTACATCGCATACTCGTTGTAATGTAATTATGTTGATACGTATACGAAACAAAAAGGACGAGGACAGTTGTTGTCGTCGTAATTCCGAATACAGGTGGTTTATTTGGTATTTTTTTTTTTTTTTATGTATCATTTCCCACAAAAGTTTCCCGCTGAAAGCTAAATTCTGTTTTCGGTCACTACTATATATTATGCACGGGCTGTGGCGGCTAGATTTCACGGACACAGGCGAAAGGATAATTACGCGACGGACAAGGTATGAGAAAAGTTTTTTTTGCCCCGTCCGAGTCCACCACCGTCGGCTCTGACTGTAGTAGTTCGTATAATACGCATCGCATTATACACGACACTGCGCACGCCGGAAAATTAGTAACAATAACGGCGGCTGACGTGTCCGTCGATGAGAAATCGAAAACTTCTTTATTAAAAACAAAAGCGTAGATACCTTTTAAATCCCATGTCGTGTTCATCTGTCCTTCCGCAAAAATAGTTACTATAGTTGTACACGTATGGTTAAGATTTTTCATTCGGTCGCCACGTCGGAGGCGGACATAATTCGTGTTTTATATCGTTAGATAGGTATACAGTCATTTCGACGTGAAAATTTCGACTCATCTACATTTCTACGAATGTCAATTCGACTAATTTTGAAATGTGTATTTATTGAAAGCCTTAATATGATTTAAGCGGGAGGACCCATTGGACCTTTCTCGTTTCGTCCACAAATCATTTTCGCCCAACGTATTTTTGTCGTTTAAATATTAAGTTGGCAATGATTTTATTAAGTACTAGAAGCTTCACTTCTACGTTATACTTAAAAAAATTTAAACATATTTTGGCGTTTAATTACCAAAATATTCCCACGATGCACAGCAAGCCGAGAGATATTTTTGATTTGCGGAGCGAAACAGGTTGACCAAACACCCGGTGAAATAACCTACGCCGCGCCGGTAGAGTTGATTTTGGCGCTTCATTAGGTACTGAAATGTACCCACGTTACAAAGCGGAGCGAAGCGGAGACGTCGACATAAAAATCATATGGCTTTCGATAAATATTATAAAATGCTTTGAATTGACATTCGTCGAAAATGCATGCGTCGAATTGTCTTGCGCTGAAATGACCGCGTCCATTTGACGCGCGTCGAAATGACGTATATTATTATTATTTAAATGATGTTTATTGTTACATATACGTGTATAGTCATGGAGAAAATTGTTGAATTTTACTTTAAACTTGCTTTATTCGATTTCCTAATATTTGTTAGTCGTTTTGTTTTAAAATAACCGATGCAATTGAGGCAATTTACTTATGAGTGCGAATTATAATATCAATATATACATTAGGTTTATGAATTCTAAGTGGAATGAAAACTATAAATGAAAATATTAAGAACGCTACACCCATTTGTGTTTGTCTTCGTCTTACCAACGTACGACATTGCAAATTAGCATTCAGCGGAATCAATTTAATATCATCACCTTTAATATTAGAGTAAATTGGCCCATAATCAAATTTAAAGATAAGATCATTATCTTTGTTTCTATGTTAATTTTTTTAGAGTATTTAAATTTTTAGAGAAGTTATAAGCATTTTAAAATTGTGATTTTTAGGCGTTTATAACTCGCTTAAAAACTGAAATATCTTAAAAAAAAAACTACATAGGAAATGCCCCTATATTTTTTTGTACTCTATTTTTATTTTATTTTCTGTTTTCATTAGTAGTGAGTATTGGTAATTTTAGTATATTGATTATGTCATTATCATAATTATTTGACTATTTTTCTTTGGTAAATTGTGTGCTCGTTCATTTACAATAATTGGTCATCGTTACCGACTACGCATAGTACAGACGACTCGTTTGTGGTGTTAAACCCGTAGCGATGATCCGCGTGAATATTTCACGTCGTCGTTCGGTCGTCGAGCGCTTTATTTTCGACGGCCGCTGCACGTTCCAATGCATGCAAACTTCAGGGTCCGACGGAACGGTCGAACGGCGAAATAACGAAGGAAAAAAAAAGCGCCGACAATTTCAAAATTATTTTTTTTTAACGCTTTCAACGTCAGTGTAGACCAACGAATAAATTACCGAGTTTTCTAAAAACAATGTCCGATCGGGGTGAAATTCCCAAAACCCCCAAAGACCTAACAAGTCTCGTAATATTTTTCCCCTGAACGTAATTCGAATCCCAGATTTCTCAAAACAGCCCTTCGTATAGTCTTGCGTGGCGGTACTATTCGACGGATACTGTTTTCGGAAAAATATCTTTTTTAACGAGTAACAGTTAACTGTTCGCTCGTCCGTTAAGTTAAAAAAGTAGTTTAAAATTTGATTTTTTTTAAGTTGTTGGTACTTTTTTGAAAAAATACATTTTCCGTTCGACCGTAAATCGGATCGAAAACGTAAGACCACAATGCCAACCCCTTCGCATGGTATGCGAGTACGAGAGACGATTGCATGACGTACGTACTCAATGTAAACACATGGCTTCGAGTCGGAACAGACACTGCACGTTGGGCTGCTGCGACGACCGATTCCGAGGACCACCTGCTGAATATTCGCCGGAAAAGGGATTGGACAGATTAACGGTTTGTACACGAATACGGTAATCGTTATTATTAACAATATGATAATTATTAGGGTTCGGATGTGTATATGCAGTATTTGCATAGCCTTCGTTAGATAATATTATACTAAGTAAACACGAAATCATTTGTTTCACATCGTTTCGAATATAATCGCGAAACTTTTTATCGCGTGTTTTTGCATATATTAGCAATTTTTAGTTTTCAGATTACGTTTAACGATTTGATGGTAATTGCTATGATTTTTGGATTATGCTTTGGTAATTCATTAAGAAATATATATGTAGTTATTAATAATATCATATTATAAAAAATGTTTTCAATAAATTATAAAAATTTTGACTTTCAAGCAGTTACGGAGACAAACGGTCGAATATCTAAATATATGCTATGGGAAAAATCTAACTAATTGTGTCGGACCGAAAAAAAGTATAAGATTTTTTTTTATTTGTATGAATTTTTATTTAAAAAAATTTAAATAACATATATTAAATTTTGCATCTTATGTCTATAATTTAACATTTTATTTTAACACAATATGTGTAAAAAACCATTATTAAAAATGTATAATACGTTAAAATACAAATGATTTAAATTCCACCCTAAAAAAAAAAAAATTAATTACGCCTTTAGGATTAGAACAATAAAAATTTGATTTAAGCTAACATGACTCGGCAATAGTTTAGATAGGATTTTGATGACTATTGTATTTTTATACTACAAAATCTATACACAGTACATTGACCAAGTTACATATTTATTTTCCCACATACGTCATAACAGTTTCTAATATTTAATTTTTTGTTTTAAATTTTATTTTTTTCAAAATTTTAAATTGATTTATTTATTTATTTTTTTTTTGCATTTTTACGTTACTTTTACAAATATTATGTTAATTTTGAACATTTAAACTTACTTATTTAAATTTAATGAAGTTACATATTTTTTCATATTTGTTAATAAAAATTTGTTCGAACTTGCCTTTTCTATTTTGTAAAATAACCTAATCTCCTAATAACCTAATCTCATCTTAGTTAATTATTTAATTGAATATGTTTTTAAACCATTTTTACATATTTTAGGTCATTATTTGGAGCTTTTTGGGGGATTTCTATTTATTTATTTTTTTTATGTCAATTTGTAAATCTTTTTTGTCATTAAAATTCTAATAATAATCATTTCAAACGTAGTCTGGGTGATTAACCAAAGACGTTAGAAATTTTTCGAGATTGACCATCGAATAGGTAGCGTAAATACATGTTTTCTAAAAATGTTTTATTTCCCTTGCGATCACGGTCGATCGGGCAGTGTTTTGAGGCGTACTCGGTTTCAGACATTTGGAAATAACGTTAAAACAAATTTTAATGGTCTCGACAACACTTGGTGATTTTTATATGAATAAAAATAGATCGTACCGAATAAACCCGAAAACAGACTCGCATCAAACTCGTACTTATGGGGTGTCATTATCGCGCCGAAATTCTTCTCTTACCACGAGTTTTCGCATTATACGGGAATTTTGATCGAATTCGAATTCATTATACGCCTAAACATTATAATAAAATATGTGTTTTCGCACGCAAGCGAACATTACTCCATTTGGTCATGTACGTCCATATATATATATATATATATATATTATTCCAGATTACGAAGAAACGGGGTGGTTCAGTTCACTATTTACATCTGGGGTGAGGGAGGGGATGGAAAAGGGGTTGAATTTACCATTATCATGTGAGAAAACAAACCACCTCATTCTTTACGTATAACAAAATTAAGCGACGCTCAATAATAATATAATTAATTCATGAGACCTGAATAAATATTAATAACATAACATTTTATTCGATTTCAAAATAAACATAATATTTTTGATTATTAAGCACGAATATTGTACACCTATGATGTAAGTTAATTTGTTCTAATACTTACTAAAATAATATTTTATTAAATTCTCTAAGGGGAAACGTTATAATAATATTTGCGATACAAGTTGTTTTTATATTTTTTCTTGATTTATAAACTTAAATATTATGACACAAAATATTATATAATAAAGCGTTTTTAATCAATTGATTTTTTATAAAAGTTTTTTTCAATGTTAATAATTGTCAAACGTTATTTCAAATTAATTACTAAAGGCCGGACGATTATAAGGGCTTTGAATATAAAGACGTGTAGTTAATAGGCTTCTCCATCATTGAGAAAAATAAAAAAAGAAGTTAATAATTTAAAGCCATTTTCAAAACACCCCCCCCCCCCCAATAGTATCTGACCCGATCCCCGAAGAGCGAAGAATACCTTTATACGTGTACATATAAAAAAAGAAATAAAAAATAATAAATAAAAAAGTAAAAGCAAACACTATTGTAATAACACTAGCTTCTTCGGTTCGCTCAGCATTTAAAATAAATAATATATATAATATTCTCGATTTTTTCTCAATGAACAATACATTTCAACACCGTTTTTAGATTTCATTGTTTTAAGTTTATAAACGACAAAAAAAATGTTTTACTAACTGTATTAGTTGTGATATAAAATTATAATAGAAAGTTCCATAAAAAAAATCGAATAATTAATTTTTAATTATTATTTATTCGGTAGCATCGACAAATAGCGCATTAAAAAAAATTGATTGTTAAATTTTAAATTTTTAACAACGTCCTTAATTATGATATTTTTATTTTATTTAAAAAATTTTTGAGTCTAGTTTATTTTCTAAATAAATGTAGAGGTTTTTTTTGGGTCCTTTAAAAAAAAAAAAAAAAACCGTGCAGGAATATGAAAATATTTAATATAAATAAAACTTCAATAAATTTAAATTAGAGTTTCCCGGAAAGAAAACTTTACTCGTGCACGGGGGGCAATTAGTAATGCACGAAATTCAAAAGAGAAATATGTATGAGTTTGTGCTTGCTCAGCCGTCGTACTTGCTCTCCTTTAATTTGTAATACATAATACGCGGTAATTCGATTTAATCAATGTCTGAGTAGCTGATTACTTTGATTTACGTGTTTTCACGTGCCCGCGCACGCGCGTAGAAGTAACATCAAAAGAATATAAATGGAGTGGTCGCGCAACACACTTTTAAATTCGCTGCAAAATATTATAGAAAAACCGTACACACACACACGTACTCATTATTCATGGGTGTGAAACGACCTCATTAAATACACACTCATATGTCTACATATATGCACGTACATTCGAAACAAACCGGTAAAGAGTGTTGTTTGGAGGAGCTTAAGAACCACACACGAAGCGCGCGATTTTATGAATGTATTTATTATAATTTAATCCTCGGTTTTCAGAAGTCCGGATTTGTATGTGACGTGTGTGTTTGTTTAGATATAATTGGAAATGAAAATATTTTTGGGAATTCCGTTAGTCGTGAATTGTAAATTCACAGTGTTTCACCGGAAAAGTTTTGTAACAGGGTTGCAAAAAATATATACAAACAGTTTTTTTTAAATAATTCTTTTTTTTCGTCCCAAGACAAATATTGTCTTTACATTCTGTCGGAAATCACGATTAATCATTATTTACTAAAATGATTTGTTTCTTTTTTTTTTGGAAAAATTCTTAATAAAACGTTTAAAACCATTTGTTGAAAAAGTTTACGTTTAAAACATATTATTGTTTATAACACTTTGTTATCCTGTTTTGTACGTCAGAATCGTCTCGATACTCCTTTTTTACGTTATAAAAATTTCAAATATATTATCTATTTAAACGTGTTACTTTTTATGATCTCGTGTGTTTTTCTACGCAGTTATACAACAATTTTGTGTTTTCTAATTTGCATTAATTTGAAAAATGTATTTATTTGGTCAACTCAATGGTTTAAACAAATTAACAGAAATAAAACAAACACACAACGATTATCTCTTTTTAAGTGAACCGAGTAAATATTTTTCTAATGATTTTAAGGTCACGATCCTTAAAGGCCGACAACCACGGAATTCTGTCTATGCTAATAGAATTTAAAGCGAAAGAATTTTTTATTTCGAACTCTCTAAACTCTCTAAATTACCAGTTGGATGTGAAAAATTATGAATTCGATAGCCCAATTTTCGAGGAATGTTAATGGCTATTTGTCATCACGCTGCAAGACGTTTATTTCGTTTCGATTGTTTATTCGGTTGCTATAGACAACTTGACAGCAACCGATAAATTAATTTATTATACTGTAACAGTTATCTTTCGGTAAAGACATTTAATTAATTTTATATTCCTTTGTATATTTCGTGCAAATAAATGTTTCTTTGTTTAAATTTTTTTCTGCACTTTTATAATACCATTCGTTCGACGCTCAATAAAGCGCTTTTTACGGATTTTCGCGCAGATTCAAATGACACGCAATCGGTCGAGATCTACACCACGAGTGCAATCACTAGTTTCGGAAATAGATGAGTGACGGAAAGCAGGGGTGCACCCAGGATTTTATTTTCGATAGAGGTTTTCTAAGAATTTATCACTTAGATAAAAAGATATTATATTATCTCTTATTATGGCAGTAATTTATCACATGTAATATGATTAAATATAACTCAGCAATACTATTTAAAAAAAAAAAAAAATGAAATTTTGAATCAGTTACAACACAAAATGAATAATGAGTTTTTCTCAATATCAATATTAATATTATTTTGATTAATCCACTACATGTATATTATAAGGATCAGCAATAATAAGCTATGCTTTGATTTCAATTTAGTTAATTATAAACTTTGTATTATGATTCTAACGGAATTGTTGTAAGAAAATATTGCAATTTTTCATATTTTAAATTTTAAAGTCGGTATCCAAATAAACTGAGACGAATATATGTTAAAAATATTTGTGGGGGTTTTAGCCCCGTAGCCGCTCTTCTCTTGGGTGTGCCCTTGACGGAAAGCGAGACAACGTTTGCCGGATCGGGTAGTAAAGTATATAACAAGAAAAATACTCCCTTTGCACGATTACGACTGATTATTATTATTATTATTATTATTATTGTTACGTAATATTACTGCGACAATGAAGTTTGTTCCAAAGATCCTTTTTCTTTTTTACGAGCCTCGTCGATCAACGCGCGCATTTATACGAACTGTTGTGAAACGATAAAAACTTTCTTTCGGGCCACCACGTATACGCGTATTGCCTGCCAATAATCTACGGTGAAAAAAAAAAAAAGAAACAGGCGATTCCATATTATCGTTCCCTATTATACCGTACAACGCGAGCTGTAAAAATACACGATAATCGTCACATCATGTCGCGTTTCAATAATGTAATAATTCAGTGGCGCAACCAAGGGGAGTGTTTCGGGTGTCTGGACACCCTCCCCCCACCATTAAACCATATATTTTATGGAAATTTTATTCAATGAATATTGAAAACGAAAACTTTTTAACAATACAATAATTATAACCTCTACTAATTCAGAAATAAACTCGAAACATGCTTTAAAAATTCATATTTTTGAATATGTGACGCTTACATTTTATTTGTCTACAAATATCGTTATAAAAATGTTAACTTGTAGAAAAGGCAGTAAAATTTTGCTACCAATATGAAATTTCTTATTAATATATTCTTGTAAAGTGTCCGTTAACATTGATTATAGTTTTAAATAATTACAGTAGAAATTTATAGGTAGACACCCCCCTTGAAATAATCCTAGTTACGCCACTGTGTAATTGGGGATGGGTATGGAATTCAAAAACCTGAATCAACCAAATATCCGGATATTAAAAACCGGATTTGAATCAAATTCGTATTTGTCATACTATCCCGATTTATGGATTTGATTTTTTTGTGACTAAATATCATTTTTATTTATGATAAAATAAATAAGTTAATTTTATTGTATTGAAAATTTAAGAGTGAATTAAAATTTCAGTTTTATGAACCACATTATACTTAATATCATAACCTCAACAGTTATTTATTAAATTTAAAAATAAAATATAGAAGTACATTTATCTGAGTATAAAAATCACCAATTGAACGGCAAATTGAAATTGGATACGCCAATCACTAATTATAATATATTATATTGTAGTATATATGGAATATATTTTCGGGTGGATAAAAGTGCATTTAAATAAACGTATATTATTCATGTAGGAACTTTTAACAATAGGGTATATTCAACGTGTCTGTATCGCAGCAGTCAATAGCCTTTCTCCAGAATCCACCAAATATATGTCGCCATAATCCCGTCATAAACTGAAACATAATAAATGACTTTAAAAAAAAAAAAAATACCCTCTCAAAAATGCATTTATAACCTAAAAACTTCTTATGAGGACGCGTGATACACCAACTTAAACAGAACAATACACTAGTCGCGAAGTAGAACCACTTCGTTTATTATTATGATAAATTGACTATTTTTTGTTTTTGTTCTTTAACGTCGAGAACTTAAGCTGTATAACCTTTTTATAATAATTTTTCTTGTACAAATAGGCTTTAAAAAAGATTTACATTTTTAAACTTTGTAGAATGTTGAAGCTTTTTGTTTAAAAGTGTAAAACGTTTGATTGGAGTTATCGAAAAACTAAAAACGTTCCGTAACATATAACGGATATTCTCATTAAAATTAAAAAAAACATAATAATTAATTAACAGGATGGTTTTATTTCACGTAAAACTGTTTTCAATACAAAAACGCCAAAAAATTATTTATTTTACTTTGTAATGACATTGCATCAATTTTAAATAGAGTTTAAAATAAATTGAAGAATATTATATAAGAGCATAAAATGTCACATGTAAAACAATATTGCAAACATTGCGAATACATAACTCCTTAAAAATAAAAAGTATCACGTTATATTAAAAATGCACTAAAAAATGATTTTGTAAAAATTTTTCAAAAATTTATATATATACAAAAATTAAGTAAAAAAAAAATGTGTTTGTTTGGCATTTAAAATGTGTTAAAACTATAAAATTATTAATTACATCAATACTCGAGAAGAAAATACTTTGATAAAATTTGTATGAAATAGACTAATTTGTTGGTTTGATATAAAGATAATTTTGAGTCTTCTCCGATTTAAAACCAGATTGCAAAGTACAAATTCAATAACGACAATTTTTATGATGTCGTAATACTAGAAATAGGTGGTAAATATCTTAAAAATTAAAAAAATCTTAAAGAACATCAAAAATAATTTACAAAACAAAAAAAATAAAAACCGTTAAAAATACAAAAAAATCACTTGAAACACATTTGTAGCTTGGAAAGTTTTTGGGAAAGTATTCCAAAAGATATGCAAATACATTGAAATCCGAGCCTTAGTAATATGATATAAAAATAATTTAAATTATTTTTATTTAACGATTACCTATAACAAACCTCAAACAATTTTATTTTTATTGTATATAATGTAAATTTATATCTTTCTTTCCCTCCTCTCTCTCTCTTTCTCTTTCTCTCTCTCTCTCTCTCTCATTCTCTTACTCCTCCTACTCCCTCTTTCTCTCTCTCACTCTATTTCTTAACATTATACTCGACCATTTTTACCCATTTTTGATTTTCAGACCGGCCGCACTCCACTCAGGTATTTATATCATACTACGCCAAATGGCGATTTTGATTCCAATAAGGAACACAGATAAATGAGCCAAATTTAAGTGTTGTTTATTATTTATGTACTATAGCATTTTTTTTTCTCTTCCAGAGGGAGAAAACATTCTCAGGGATTTGGAGATGTTGAGAGACCGCGCCGAGTACTACGCCAGGCAAAACCGTCAGTTTAACTCGTTGAACGGTGTCGGTTTCGGAACGAACAAGCGATTCGACTCCCTCAGGTAATACCTGTTATTATGATAAAAGTGGCGTACCGAAACCTCAGAATAGCGGTCGCTGCGGTCGGTCGGTGAAATTGGCGATTGTAAACTCTCTCGATTTTAATGACATGATGTAAAATTTCCCGGGTCCTTTTTCAATACTACCTAAAATGTTTATGCAAACTTTTTCAGGTCAATATTATGTTTACCCGAAGGAATTTAGTATTGTATTGTTAAAGGAATTTTAACGTAATTTTGGTAGCACAACTTTTTGATTCTTATTTAAAAGTTAAAATACATTCATTTTTTAAAAAAAGCATTTATTTGCATTATTATATTAAGTAAAATAAAATCAATTTTTTATAAACTAACAAGTGATAAAACAACTTAAGTAGTTAAATCACTAATTAATTAGTGGTAAAAATATAAGAGATTGTAGAATAAAACCAAAAGTTTTACTTAAAAATTTATCGAATATCAAAACTTAAGCCAATAGTGAAGCTTTCTATAAAAAACTATTTATTATTTATACATTGTCCAAAAATTTAGGAATAGGTTTAAAGTTTTAACCCCTTATATCCCCGCTCTCGTGTAAGCACCTGATCATATTCTACATGATAAATTTTTTGATTTTTAAAGTTGCCGGAATCACAAAAATTTGTCACAACGTAAAAAAATATCCGGAAGCAACTCGCACTCTTGGTACTATTATTCGCTCCTTGAGTCAAATGTTCTTGGTGGGTGTGTTGAATTTTAAAGAACCGATAAATCATTTTTTCAATAGAAAAATTATTTTGGGTGACGCTTCAGTTTATTCAAAAGATAATTTTACTTAAAAATTATAAAATCCATGATTATTACACGAAAAAATTCTCACTTATCAAAAATTTTCTTTCGCCAAAATATTCGTGCTATTATTATCTACCTGTATTTATATTTTATTAAGTTTGAACTAATAAAAAGTGTTTTAAAGACATTTTGGGTTGTCATGACCAAAATTTTGTAAAAACTGTTAACATTTAAAAAAATTATCTTTTTAAAGTACTCTCTAGATCCGAATTCTGATTCAAAATGTTCAAATTCGAATTAAATGAACTTTTACCATACGAAAAACCGTTTATGAAATTTTTTTTTATATAAAAAGTACATCATTGTAAAAACACCATCTTCTGCGCTCACTCAAAATCTAAAACAAATAATACAAATAAAATCGTGTTACGATCGTACATAGAAATTAATAAATTTTTTCGAACCATTCGAAATCGAAATACAATCAAAACGAAAAAAAAAATATTTCAATTATTACTAAAAACAACTCCCATCTGCCATATTCACGGTCCATACACGCCGCCGCCGATCGAATTCACATGGGAGAAAATATGTATTAATATCAAACATCGAGTGGAAAACGGCGAGAGCGACATGAGTGATCTCTCGGCCTCGTCCTTCCCCTTTCCCCACCGGGCACGTGGGTAAATACGTCATCTGCATCGGAGCGTTTTTATACTACGCTTGTGTGGGCGAAACGTGTGTACGTTTCCTGGCGAACGCGGATTATTTAAGTCTAATAATTTAATTAAACGCTACAGTTACCGTACAGTGCGCTACGTGTATGCACGACGGATTAAACGACACGTCATGAGAGCGGCGGCACGTCCGAGTTAATTAATACTACGATAATTAATAATTATTATAATGATAAAATTCACGTGACTGTCCTCCTCCTCCTCCTCCTCCTCCTGGTGAGTTGACACCCGCTGTAACGACCTAAAAATACGGAATTTCGTATGTATTTGTCTTTTATATTTTTCGCCCTCCTGCGCATATTGTTGTGATATTTTAACGCGAAACCCATGACACGTCCAAGGGTGTGGTTTTTAGGGCCCATATTAATTGAAAAAAAAAAAACTTAGTACAGCATTTAAGAATTTCTGTGAGTGCATTATTAATTAAAAATTAACTAAACGGTTTCAATGGTGTTGAGAGTATTCATCGATAAGAACTTTTAACTCCTGAAGTCAATTATAACAACTAACTAAAAAGGCAGAAGACTTCAAATTTTAAAATATTAAAAATTGTATTTTTACTCAGGGTCGAGCAGTATCTTAACTACATGTGTCAGAGTTACATCTGTAACAACTTTGTAATCAGGTTACATTTAGATATTCATATCCCAAATTACCATTCGTAAAAATATTCCTTTACAGAAATACTTCCCTCCTAGTTTTGATATTTATTCTCCAAATTTCACTAAGATTACATTGAACAATTATTAAAATAAAATACCTACTATTCTGAAAAACATTGAAAAATAAATGACAAATTATATTTACCACATGAAACATTTTAAATTTATAGGTATATTTAAAATTAAAACTATTTTTATTAC
Source organism: Stegophylla sp. TES_Ste_2020 (assembly GCA_025469315.1). NCBI lineage: Eukaryota > Metazoa > Arthropoda > Insecta > Hemiptera > Aphididae > Stegophylla > Stegophylla sp. TES_Ste_2020. Next base: position 183 of record JAIPRM010007567.1, on the reverse strand, counting down.
TATTGACTATTTCTACCACTTGTATCTAGTAACTAAATCTGTATTTATTTACTACAAATGATTTCCAAATCATTTTAGATTCTGAACGAAGTGAAGAAGCTTATGATTTTACAATGATGTTTATTTTATTTTAGATTCTGAACGAAGTGAAGAAGCTTATGATTTTACAATGATGTTTATTTT
>JAIPRM010007566.1:0-17051 GCA_025469315.1 Stegophylla sp. TES_Ste_2020 | reverse complement strand
AAAATTGAAGAATTGAGAAATTCAAAAAATGACCTCTCTAAAGTACAATCTAGAGGCAAATCCGGTTTCAAAAAGTTATTGATCGAAACTTTTGGACAAGTATTTCTATACGAAAAGTTGTACACAGGGAAAAAAAATAAACATCATTGTAAAAACACAGCTTCTTCAGTTCATTCAGAATCTAAAACAACTAAAACATTTATTACGAAAGACAGAAAAATTAAAATTAATTAATTTTTATCTCGTGTCGAATTGTAGTTAGAAAAACACGAAACGGCATTGCATGAAATAAAAAAATCTATAATTAGAAAATTATTATTTGCAAAAATCACCCGAAAACCATACAAATTGAATTTTTTTTCAATTCAATTTGTAATAAAACTTAACAGAAAAAAGAAATCTCCCAAAATGCATTCAAACAATAAAATAACAAAAAAAAAAGAAATTACAAAATAGAAATAAAATTTCATACATTTCATATTTTAGAGACGTATAAATTGAATTTAAAACTTACATAGCTTCATTTTATAATACTCAGTAGAAAAATTAAGCAAAATCCGTAATCTGTTCATATGATATACGAGTGTTATTGGAACTGTTTTGGAAAAGCTTTTTAGAATAACTTAAGTCTAAAAATTTGTACAGTAAGTACGGACTTCATTTTAAAATAATTTTATGAAGGCAAAACAATATTCCTACGACACGCGACCAATCGACTTTTGGAATTCATCTCAAAAAACCGTAAAATTGTTAAATAAATAAATAAATAAAAAAATAAATCTGAAAGGGGCACTTGATATTATATTCACACTATTATATTCACTGAAAGGGGCACTTTATATTCAGTGGCGTACTTGAGGGGAGACGGGGTATGCCCCTGAATATGTATAAGTGCCCCTTTCAGATTTATTTATTTTTTTTTTTTTTCCAAAATAATGTAGTATTATTAGCGATCCGAGAGATGTCAAAAAAAAAAAAAAAAAAAACGATTACTCGACAAAATGTCACTAGTTTTTCATTATTTTTATTTATTTATTTCTTTTTTTTCGATTGTACCGAATATATTCTTTGACCAGTGGCGAATCAAGAGAGGGGGCTGAGAGGGCTGCAGCCCCTCCCAAAATTTTTCATTTATTATCCGCAGTATTTAATAGTTGACCTTTAATTTTATAGCGTTTAAATAATCTAAGTTGTTTTTATCTATAGTCATAATCTAATTAATAAATTAATATTAATATCTATAATCAAGATATCATCGTCAATGGCAAATATATAAATTCATTTAGGTTTGACCAGGTAAAACATATTTTAATTATTTCAAATTATTTGGGTTTTGTTGTACTTTGCACCTAAATAAATAATCCTATAGAGTCAAATTTCTAAGAGGATTAAAATTAAATTTTAATTATTATTTCATTTTATAATTAATAAGACTGTATGGTGCATAGATTCTAATTAAATAAAAATGTTGTTTTTTTTTTGGGGGGGGGATATCATGATTTTATGGGCTTTCTTCTAATTTCTAAAAATTAATGAAATCAAAAAGAACTATGAGATTTTGTCACTGATCAGCCCCTCCCAAAAAAAAATTCTGGATACACCACTGTCTTCAACTTAAAATCGAGAAGTCAATATGTCTAGCAACACGTGTTTCCGTTATTGTGAAAAAAAATCAAATTCGTTCACACATAGCTACTGAGGTCAGACACGCTTTGAACATGAAGTTAAATTTTGTGAATCGTTTTGTAATTTCACGGAAAAGGATTTATTTGAGTGTTTGAGTAAAGAATTGCGATAAACAGGCCAAGTGTTGACTGTAGATAAGTCATATACGACACAGAGGTGCAATAAAAGAAGAGCACTGGGGTGATAAATCTCTCGCGAGTCGGTTAGATTCTGAGTGTGAAACGAAAAATGTTGTATTGATTTTACATTTTTTTTTTTTTTTTTATTTTTATATTTTTATATTTTTTTTTTCAAATTAATTAAAATAATGTATGTAATCACTTTTTCGGGTGGTAATAATGGTTTAAAAATGGAGCGAAACTTTTTTCTAGTAGTTATTTTAAAGCGGTAATTTGTTTTCAATCTTCAAAGTTTTTCCATATTTTTATATTCATATTTTCAAATCACATTTAAGCTCTCGGCTCTAGAATTCTCAATAATTTTTTTTAAATTTGGAAAAAACTCCACTCTGCACTTGACGAAAACGCCATTTTCGAATCCAAACTTCGTGAAAAGTTAAACGTAGATAGACCAAAGATATTAAAAAATATTTTCGCGCAGGAAAACTTTTAATGTGTGATTTTTAATTTTTTTGGTAATAAATAAGTTTACAAAATATACATATACCTCCCTCCACAATAACAAATTCCTAATCACGCCTCTTATGTGTGACTACTAGTCGTTGTGTGTGGTGACGTGATAAGACGTTATCGTGTCGTTCTCGTACGATATAAAATGGCGGACCGGCCATTAAGTGCAGCGGTCAGGGAGGCCTATAATACACACACAGTCTTCGAGTAGAATTTATAGTGTCCTACGCGGTATGAACGAGTCACATATATATATATATATATATATATATAATATATAGATGAGGATTCATATTATTGTTCCGTGCTGGTGTATTTCATCTCTGGTGGTGGGGGGGGTCGTTACTGCAGTACGCGAACTCGGCCGATAAAGTCTCGTTAGAGACCGAGTGAAAACGAACGGCACACCGAAAATATTGTTTCAGTTTATTTTCACAACACGTACGCGTGTCCAGGCCAATGCGAACTAAACACGGGCTCTCAAAAACCATTCGAAGAACCCTCCCGCCAGATTTCTTTTGTTATTTTGAATCGCACGAGGTTCATACGCTCAAGGGGAGGGTATGATAATATGTTTATTTATTTGATTTAGCCTCCCCTAAGGGTGTTGAACTTGTGCAATTTTCAAAAAATCAGAGGGTGGATCTTGAGTGGTTATTAGAGAGCCTATGGATGTGTTTAGATAAACGATAAATACAATAAAATGTATCTATAGGTAAGCAAAAAGATTTTTTTTTTTTTTTTTTAATTATTTATCCAAATATAAACTATGGGAGGGGGGGAGGAAGTAATTATGGTTAAATAAATAATTGATTTTATACGGCATATTGAATCAAAAATAAATTTTATCAATTTTCTTTGCTTCAATATGGTGTACAGTAGACAGGTGTCCAACTAGAGAGCCCATCTAGGCTTTCGAGGTGTTACTATTCCAGTGGAGAGAGTTATTCCTTCATTATCTACGACAGGAACCAAATAAATCTATAAATAAACAATTAAAATTCATAATTTTTCATTTCAATCGACCACCGAATGCCGGTTCAGTGTGATTGTTTAGTGTGATTCTCGGAATTCGGTAAATATTTCTACGTCTTCTGTTATTAATGATTTTCGGAAAAATCTCAGGTGGTACATTTGCACCACCTGGACCCTCCCTCAGGGCGTCCCTGATTATTATACGCAACAACGATGGCAGGGCACACTGAAAACGTTAATAATATTCAAACTGCAACTACACTTCGACGTATTTACACACTTTCTCGTCGTGCGCGCGTGTATATTAGATTATAACGATAATAATAATTATAATTATAATACAATGTGTACACGAAGGAGGAGGGTTTCTTGTTTGTACTGTATGCTATTATTACACTTTGTTTTCGCGTTATACAAATTACGATCTAATATAAACGACGCGTCGCCGCCGTCCGATCCAATTGAAATTCACCCTTTAATTGTTTATTATAAACGCACATTGTACGTAGTTTTTCATTTGTTTATTATTATTATTTTTTACGTTTCATGCAAATGAGAGTGTGCGTTATTATTATTATTATTATTACTTATCGCGCTGTATACATACATATAATATGTATGTGTATATAATTGCTGCGTGGGGGGGGGGGGGGGCGGGAACCTGCACGCGGTGCATTGGAGTTTAAATTACGTAGTTTTGAAGTGCACGCGAGTAAATAATAATAATTGATATTAAGTTTGCGACGAGGCGTACACGGGGGGAGGGGCGGGGGGGGTGTCGGAAGGGCTTCCGTACTACCGGGCGAAACGGAGAGACGAGGAAAATATCCCGCGTGTATGAATGTTGTTTGTGTGCGTATTATATACTCTCGGTTGATTGTTATTGTTCTGGCATCAAAGTTTGTGTCAACCTATTCCGTTCACATAACAACGGACTTGGGGGTGGTTGGGGGGGGGGTTGTGGTGGTGGTAAAAGCAAAGTTCCAAAGGAATGTTTTGAAAAGACCGTCCCGCACTCCCGTACACGGGTAATGTTTATGACAAAAATAATTATCATTATTTTTTCGAATTGATATATTACAAGTCAGTTGATAGTTAATAGAAATTAGTAGTGCTTTTATAGATTTTTCACAACAAAATATATTTTATTATATTATTTTTAATACAAAATATTACTTTTAGTACATAATAATAGAAATTAAAAATAATTTTAATAATATTATATTTAGGAACCACATTTAATAATATTTTTCAAATGAAGACCTACTTACGTCTTGACTACTTAAACACTTTTATGTAGGTAAATTATTATTTGGAATCAATTAAATTGATTAAAATCAAATCATGTATTGATTGTAATTAATTGTTTTTTTGATTTATAGGTAATTTACAAAGCAAAATATACATATTTTTTTATTTTTTTTTTATTATTATTCGATGAAACACTTGAGATTTGGCGATCGACCTGTTGGCCATACTTGGGATAGACTTTGATCGGTTTTTGGGATCAACGTGAAGGATTTTGGTAATATCTCGTACGCACAGCTTTTTATAATACGTTTTTGAATTCTTAATATTACGAAGAGATGAATATTAAACGTATAAATTATTATAATATCGAAAAAATGAATAATAGTATGATTCAAGTACAAAATCCCCCCGCGCAAAGTACGCGTTGTCGGGGCTCTTAGATCGTTTAAAAGTCCGCGCTCTAATTGATCGCTAATTGAACCCAATGGGCTTTGCATAATGCGGTCAATTATATTATTTACGACGGATTTAAATTTGATTTAAAATAATTCTAGTACCGGCAAACGTTCATTATACTAATAATAATAACGCAGTCACCGTGTATAATATTATGTTATGATAAACAATGATAAAATCGCGCAAACAAAAATCGCCCTCTATTCTATATAGTTTTCCATCCTTTATTGTATAATAACCACTAACCACTCTGCACGTGCTTGTGTGTGTGTGTACGTCTAATAAACGCGTGTATATGGGTTTGTATATTATGAGTACCTCCGGTTCGCGTCGCTCCGCACGGTAAAATAACGGGAAAATAAAGGGTGAGAGAGAGAAAGAGATGGGGAGAGGGAAAATGAGAGACAAAAGGGAAAGAATGAGAGAGAGAGAGAGAGAGAGAGAGAGAAAAAGTGAGACAGTGAAGTCGTTTTTGGAGTGCACTTTCGCCGAACTCCTCGCTGGTGCGCGCACTGCCCCGTAAAAGCCCCAGCCACTTAATTAAGTCACGCCGATTAATCCTGGCGAAAAGCTCACCCGGCTCTTCGCCGACGGCCAACGACGGCAGTTTTTATTTTTTTTTCCCTGCCCGCCCCTCCCCCCCACCCACGCGGGCACGAAACCCCTCGTAAAATATATCGGCCGCCCCTCCGCTGCACACACGTACACACTTATATACTATTATTATACACGTATAGTTTTCCCAAAAGTTTCATACACCGCCTCCGGTAAGACCACCACCATCACTACCACACGGCGATCGCGTTTCTCTCCTCTTTCCTCCAGAGCGAACGTTAAATTCCCCTTTAACCGTTCACGGCGTGTATACAGAGCGATCGTGTTTGTTTTCTCTACCGATTCCTAGACGAATAAGATAACAGTCGGTATGCTTCACACACACCATGGGTATTCTTCGCTCCTCGGATGGCGGGTGTGTAGTGTTTACAAAAAAAATTAAAAGATAATCCATTTCATCGAAAAAAAGATTTGAGTTATCTCAGTTTACACGCTATCCAAAATATTTGTCTGCGAAGGGGTATTTTTTCCGTATTTTCAAGATTTAAGAAATTCTTAGAATAGATTCTATTTTGTCGTGTTTTGAACTTTAAAGAACTTGTAATTAAACATTGCCACAAATGATTTTAACAAAAACGTAAAATACAAATTGACCTGTGCACATGTAGGCTTGAATAGAGTTGTCTGCACTAAAAACAATAAATTAAAAACGTTTCGTTATAATGTCGAAGAGAAATTAACCGTCATTTATGATGATCCATAATAATTTTAAAATTTAAATACTTCTAAAAAATTATTCTTTAATGCAAATGTAACTTCAAAAACGAGCGCCAGACGGCGTTTTATGTAAATATATTATGCGTTTTATATCCAAAATCGATTTAACAATGTCTTTTCTGCAGTCCGTAAATAATGTTATTATTAATTAAAATGACAAATTTTTAACCGTGAAATTCACAACGACACGCAATGTGTGTTCATTATGTGTTTTTATTACTTTAAGTCAATATAAATATAATACATCAAAATATGTCAAAGAACATTAAGCCTTGCACGGAATGTTTTCGAAAACTTGGAAGTCCCGTGTAAAAGTCCTCCGTTCCCCGTTCTCCTGCCCCCACTGCAAACACCGACCCGTGGCCATACGTATGCCTGAATGAAGCATTGAAACGGAATACGCTTAGAGTGACCCATTTGAAAAGAATCAAACTACCCGTATCGAAAATATATTGTATCCCTTGCTCAACCGGATCACCGGTAAGGTACTGCTATCATACGTAAAAATTAATGTTATTGTTTTCGAATATCCATCCGCATTTCTTATTGAAAATTTGTAAAAGTGATACCAACCAAATAAGGAAAATAATTTTATTTTTCTCAAAACGGTCACTCTTAGCGCGCATTCCATTTGATTGCTTCGATTCCACTGTACGGTATGGATGGCCCCTCTACATATTCCACATACTCTATGACACCACACTCCGACGACAAATCGACTGGATGCGTGCAAGACGAGTGGCAGCATGTGGTCACGATGACCGAAATTTAATATGTGCACGGATATATGAGATACGTAATGTCGTGTTTCGCGAGAAAAGGGAAAATATCTATTTCGTACACGTGGCCACGGATTTTAGAGTAGTTTACCCCGCCCGCGCGCGCGCGTTTGTAGCGCGTAAAAAATTGTGCAATATTGTCCGAAGTTTTCGAATTCGTTTGGGCGAACTCTGACGAATTTCAAATATTATAATAATATATCATTTGGGCTGTTTATAAGCCTTATATAATAGAACAACGGATCGAACGACGAGCAAATTAATTTCGTTCGTGTTTAATCAAAACGATTCAAAGGCCACTGCGGAATACGCGAATCAGAATTTGGCATAACAAAAAGTATGGGATGAGTATTGTATTTTTATAGATCAGCAGTGGTTCTCAAACATTTTGCAATCGTGGACCCTTCTATACGGTTTACTATAAAATATGTTATAAGGTCATACGTGAGGGGGATACAATCCACTAAAGCTAATGAATAAGTGTTTGATGACCTTTTTCTTTTTTTACTTGCTACACGATTTGATTGAATTTGACAAACGAAAACGTCATTTTTTTTTTTCAAAATCTATAAAACTAAAATATTTTTTCGCATCTTTTCCTTGAAATTTAATTTCAGTTGTTGCTTTTCTATGAAACAATTTCGAAAAAAAAAACTCATTTGCATAATTTTGTGTTACTGTTAATGTTTAGTGTGTATTTCAGTTATAATATTCTTCACGAGACAGCGTCTAGTAGACGGTCTCTTCTTTCGTGTTTGTAAATCCAATAACTTTCAACTTGAAGCCCCGTTACGGGTTTAAAAAAAAAATAATAATTTTGAGACTACATTAGGCTTAAAACTTAAAAGGAGTATATCGTTTTCCGCGTATTATAATATTATGTGTATAACCGGATTAAAATTGAATTACCTTCCCCCCCCCCCCGAAAAAAAGGGGAGAGACAAAAAGTAACATTCGTCATGTCAAGGAAACATAATATTATACTTACAGTTTCTCAAATGTAATTTTAGCTCGTATCGAATTGTTTTGTACTTATTACGGAGATTTTCACGTTTTCGAATAAATTATTGCTTTGCTGCTGAACGCATCTTATCTAGGGTGTACTGTCTCGCTGGCATAAAATTTTATTTTTATTTTGACAACAATATGTTTTGAGATGGATCAGTTTTAAAAAATAGCCTATTCTCTTTTCATTTTGTCATTATTTTTGGAGGTGTAAATGATTTGAGTTAACCATCAGGTTATTTACTATCAGGTTTTAAACACAAATGATTACGACTATATTTTGGAAACCATTAATGAAAATTATTTTTCATATCACTCCTTTGATATTTATCGGATTTTCGTTTTTACCTCATATCATTCAATTCAGGACATGATCTACCATCTGCTTACATTATCACGTGATTGAAAATAATTTTTTCTCATTTTATAATTGATCGAGTGAACGCATACGTGCATCCACAGCACCATAGAGTTTATTATTAATATGTATACATTAAATTTTAACCCCATCCATCCCCCAAAAAAAATGTTTCTCTGACTTCGGCACAGACGAATATTTGTTTTTTAATTTCATTCAAAGATTTCTCGCGTACAAACGAACACATTCATACCCGTGTATTGTGTACTTACCTTTGCGGACCTTTGGGTGGTAGGGGGGAGGGGAAATGACGTTATTAGACGCCAGACGCGGGGACGAGCTTTTCGCGTAATCTAATAATCTTTGCGAGCAATAATTATAATAATAATAATAATAACGTTTAATCTCCTAAACAGGATTTCCCGACGAGGTTTTGTGCGAATATCGCGCACTCGTATGCTATTTTTATATTTAAAAATTCGATTATATAATTTATTTATGAAACGTTTTCGTGGGCCAGTGTACACGCATTGAGCACATATCCCGCCGACACCCTACTATAAAGACGCCCTTGTGCAACCCGTGCGGGAAATTTTACCCTTAAATTTAATTTTCACCCTCCAAAACTATTGAATTAAGTGCGCTTTCAACGTTCGGTTCACAACCGTTCACTTAAAACGGGGACTGTGCTGCACTAGGAAGTAGAAGTAAAAAAAAAAACATACGCCTACCGATTTTTTTAACATCTCGTAGCATAGAAGTCTATAGAAATCGAATTAGCGAATATAATTAGCAGTGGCGTAATTACAGCTCCTTTTTTTGGGGGGGGAGGGGAGGGAGGAGAAGGTGATACAGTGGCACACATTCATTTCCTTCAAGAGATGTCGACATATTTTTACGATAAACTCACCACTTAATAAAATACCTCTAAACTAATTTTTGAATAATTTTTCTAATTTAAATAACACAGTTTGAAGCTGTTTATCTCATAGTTACTGTTAAGTAAAATATTGAAAAAATATTATTCTATTATCAACACTTATTTTGATAAGGGTGTCGATCGGCACCTCTGTACGTACAACGAGTGCACTTACCGGGTTGATGACCAGAATTTTTTTTTTTTGGTCCTTGCAATAATGTTTGGCAGATTTGAAATCAAAAATGACGTAATACTTTGACAAAACCGATTATTTAGTAATAATAATAATAACGAATAGCCATTTTGTAACACAATAAAATAGAAAAGATTTAAATTTCAGATTGCTAAAAATTCTGTATTATTATAATTTTATTGTGGCCTAGAAACTATGAGCACCGGAAACGTTTAAAATATTTTATGTGCTTTTATTTGCTCTTTATGCCGTTTTATTTTAAATATACACTAGAATATGCGAAACATAAGAAAAATTATAAAAATATGTTTGAACAAAATGTATTGAACCATTTAAATAAAATTTGATTCATAACATATTAAATATTAATAAGTAAAAATATAAACCGGTTGCAAATTTAATATTTAAATTTATAATATATTATATATTGTTTAATATTTCGTTACTTTTTATTAAATTTGGAACAAAAAAAATTGTTTCAATAAGCGTATCTTTGTAGAATATTTACGAAAATGAATAATCTGTGAAATGAAAGTAATTTAATAAATTGTATTCATACAACTTTAAAAAAAAAAAAATATTAATACGTTATTCTCAGAATATATCAAAATTGAAAATAATTCAAAAGATTCTAATTTGTATGCATTTTATTTTTGAATGACTACAAAGTATGCATTAAATGCAAAAAATGTTTTAGCTACTCATGCAAACATATTATGCAAAATCAAATTTTGATCACCAACTCAAAATTTAATTTTTCTTATCATTACTTAGGTATACCCATTTAATTTTTTATTAAATATTTGATAAAAAAATAACATGTAAATGCATTGACTTCCTGGTCCTGGTTGTACCACCTCCTCGATCGATTTTCGAATACACCCCTATATAGCCGGATATGCTCAATCCCGAAACTTCCGACCACCCTTGTACACACACCCCTAGGTGCGCTAATATTAAATACAATATAATAATAATAATAATATCGCTTTGACGCGCGACATATGTTTGACTCCCGCGTTGTTAATTTAATAATCTTGCGATGCTGGTCGGGCACGATGTTATTTCGAGAGTTTCTTTCGCCATTGCAGCTACAACAGCATCCGGGCGTAGACGGGCAATAATAACACGGTATATACTCAGTATATTATTATTATTATTATTATTATTATTATTATTATTATTGTTGCAACCGTATGGATCGAGAGTAATCGAATATCCGCGGCAGTCGCCCCGAAACCATTCGAATCATCTGCCGGCTAAATTGAATAGCTTCTGCAACCCTCTCTCCGGCGGCGGCGTTTGTGGCGCCGTTTGAGAGACGAACGCGAACGCAACCGCCTGCAGGCGTAACTATGGGCACTGCTGAAACTAAGGGGAGCTGAAGCTCTATAGATAATATTTACATTCGAGGTTAATACCGTCGTGCGAGTGCAATGTCGCTCAAAGATGACTATTAAAGACAAAGATAAAAAGATAATTGAACCTATTGTTTTTATCTAGATAGAAATAATTTATTCGATAACACGCTAAAATATGACTAAAATTTATCTAAACAAATAAAAAGACAGATTATTTGTTCATATCGCGTTGATTTGTAGTTTAAAAAAACAATGTTTTACCACCAGAACTGCGTAGAAAAAAGAAAATCGATTGTTAGAAAAATTTCATTTGCGAAATTCCACTCCTAGACAATAGATTATTGTCTCTAGACTATTGAAAAATCCATTTAAATGTCCAAAACGTGTGTCGGAGACACATTTAAGTACTTATAGGTTTGTCAACCTGGCATAATATTGTTTTACTGATAGCTAATAATCATTACTAATAATTATAATGTTCATTAAAAATACATTTGGAATTTATTTGAATCGCTTATTTCAGAAACCCCGTGAATTCACTTTTTCACTTTTTGAGATAATCAATAAAAACTGTGTCATGGATTTAAAACAATTTTTTAAAACTCTCAAAAATTACCAAAAATACTCGACTACTTACTCTTTGAGATATTAGTGTAATTTTAGCTAAATAACTTACTAAGGAAGTGAGAAAAAATATTTTTGGATTCGCACGTGCAAAATTATATTTTTGGGATTTAGGGGATTTCTGAAATAAACGGTTCTAGATAGATCTAGATAGTTTAGTACAAATGACATAATTATTTATATGAGATAATGCATCAAATGGACATTGTTTTTGATCCATTCGTATAAGATAAAGATAATAAATTATTTATCGAGATAAATTTTTTCACACATTTCACGAGTGTAGCAAAAAACTGAAAGGACGTATTCATACGGATGAATTCGAAGGGAGAGATGCGATTTTTTTTTTTTTTTTCTAACAACTCGATTACAAAATGAGGTACTAAAGCAAAATGAAACGAGTTTTATTTTTAGACGAGCTGGATCTGTAACGAGTTGATTTCTTCAACGAGAAATTAGCTATGATGGTCTGAAACGAGTGCTTATTTCGATAAAAGAACGATATCCTTTTAAAAATGAATTTTTTCAACTTGTGTTTTGCATCTTTATTCCGAAAAAATAAAACACCGTGTTCGTGATCAAAAGCTGTTGCAAGTGGCGCGCGGCGGCGGAGCCAAACGATTCGAATAAAAACTCATTTATTCGGTACTTATTATATTTCAAAAGAAGATTACGGTTTCGAAATTAAATACTAATTATTTCGGCGATCGGTTTGCGTCGTCGTTTTTCCCCTACTGTCTTTAAATTTTCAATTATTTCTGTCATTCGGACAAAAAAACGCTTTCTAATAAACTTTTCCCGCGAAACTTTGGAAGCGTCGTTATAGCGTTGTGCTGTCTCGACAGATTATTTAATTTTTGTTTCGTTCACATAGAGAAAGTGAGACAAAGCGAGAGAGAGAGAGAGAGAAGTCAATTAATTATTATATATTTATTTCTACACCGAGATAAGAAGTAAATATTATGTCGATTACGTCGGGAATAATATAAATTTTGATTTATCGGGCGCTCACAATGTTATTACGTATTATTTCATTCAAAACGTTTTACTTACAATAACGTTAACAGTACAAAATTTTAAAATCATGTGTATTTTCGGTTTGTTAAACGGTTTAAGGTAACATGTGATTACATTGTTATCGAGTTGACTATAAATTCGAATGACTGTCCCTAATTCAGACAATCCTCTACATTGTTTGATTAGCAAATACGTTTTTGAAATGGAGGAATTGAAATCGCATTGTTTTTTACAAATATGTTCTATTAGAAATCATTCAGAACAGGAACTACTAACGGTATCTATTTTCCACATCATTCACTTTGTGGTATAAGTTATAAATTAAAAATATTCCATAAGCCGGTCATTTTGTTTGAGAATTTAAATTATAATTATACTTTACGATTGGCTGGGTGAAATCTGGTGGTTTATTGTAATATGAATATCTGGTGAATTTGAAATGTTAGACTTGGCAACACCGGGTCACGGGCGAATCCTGAATGACTGTCGTTTGCGTAGTAGTACAAATAAAATTGCGTACCGTAAACGCGGACAGCCGCATAACGGATAGAATTCGATTTACTAGACAACCTGTAGTGGCGTTCGTTTGAAGTATACAATGTGTGCACACGGGAAACCGATAGGTAACTCGATTTCATAATTAAATTTCACGTAAACACCGAGCACAACCGTTGCCGTTTATACATATGTATGTACAACGCACACACATAGGTAGGAAACGTCTGTAAGTTTTTCTTTTTTCTTTATTTTTCCATTCCTTTTGAGTTTGTATTTATTTTCATTTTTTTTTTTTTTTTTATCGTCTTTCGTTTTGTAAATAATTGTACGTCGCCTGCTGCACACACACACACACACACACACACACAGAGTGCAAAAAATAAAAATAAACAAAAAACGCAAATAATTCGAAAAGATAAATACGCGATAAATACGAAACGGAAGGGATTTAATACACGCACACGCGCATTAGGTGTATGTGTGTTTGTTGTGTGTGTGTGTGTGTGTGTGTGTGTACAGTACGATTGCAAAATCCGTTTAATAGACGAAATACTGGGAAAAGCACGTACCAGCGAGAACGGCCACGGCGTTATTGACACAGACTGCGAAACGACGCGCGACCATGCGCGTATTTTGTATTTATTTTTCTCTCTCCCCAGCCCACCCCACCACACCCCCCCCCACCACCCAATCGTCGTTTCGGTCGTGTACGAGAGCAATTATTCTGTGTATTTTTAATTAAAACGAACGCGGGCGTTTGTAACGACAACGACAACGACGCCGACGACGACGACGACGGGACAAATCGCGTGTTTTTTTTTTTTTTTTTAATATTTTGCCAATTTTCCCTCGAAATTTTTTTGTTCGATGCAAATAATTCATGCGTTTTATGTTGACTTTTAATAGGGTTTATATATAAAAAAAAAAAAATGAAAATCGTTGTTTTAGATATTCCGAAATAAAAAAGTCGAGAAAATTAGAAAATTACACAAGTCAAATTGAATGAAAAAAGCTCTAAATTTAAGTTTTAACTAAAAGTCGAAAAAAATATAATTTTAGTTCTACACTTGCTGGTTTTTGCTAAAACATTACATACATTATTTAGACAGACATGACGTGAAAAAACGAATGTGCAAAATACCCATGTTATTTGTAATTAATTATGTAAACTAATTAATATTTGGTAGAAAATATGTTTTTTTCTCTTGAAAAATTATTTTTTTATTTTTTTTCAAAAATTTTAAACCAGCAGATTCTTTTGATTTTCCCTAGTTATCCAATAAAATACATATTCAAAACAATGGGAATCTGGGTGAAACTTCGTTTTAAACTCGAAATAGGTATCGAAAATAAATAAAACTAAAACCGAGAAGAGGCTGATTGGGAGGGGGGTGGGCAATGTCTTTTTTTACGGGGAGAGGACAGTCCGCCGCCTCAGACCCCTCCGCCTCCTGGTCACTTACACGAACCGTTCGGTGTTTTTAACGTCACTCGCGCACGCACGCACAGCTAAGCTAATTATTATTTTACTCGACAAACTTCGATGGTGATGATAATGACGTACACGTCATGATGTACACACTACTCGAAACTAAAAACAGACACTCGCCCGTCGACTTTTGACTTTCCCCCCTCCCCCCTCCCCCATACACGTATAATAACGTGATTTTAATTAAAACAAAATTAACGTTTCGGTTTTTGTTCCGCAAGTGAGTGCAAAGGATCGCTCGACTCATCGCGCGTGTGTGTATGTGTGTGAAGGTAACTGACGTAGTTCTAAAACACTGACTGACGTGGAAATCGAGTTCAAACAAACCACTGCTAGAGGATTATTTTTATTTTTTTAAGTGGAAATCGATTTCTAAATCGTTAGAATTAAATTATGACGATACGTTACGGGCACAGTGGTAATTGATTGATTTCCAAACCGTATATGCGTTTGGACGGCAACCTGCGAGCTGCTCTGAATCCGCAAGTGGCTCTTTAGCGTCGACATCGATAATATTAATTTTAGTTTTCGAGTGAAACGAACAAGCTAATGATTGTTCACGGTGTGATGTTCGATTTCCAAATGTATAATTTCTCGGAAAAGTTGTCGTTAAAGTTAAAACGGATCGTTTTTCGAAAACGAGGACAAGGCGACTCACACTCGTTTAAAACCGATCGATTAAGCCGTTTAATTCAATATTGATTTTATTTACCACAGTTAACTTTGCAGAACAACATTAGCAAGTGCAAACGTAGCGCACATCCAATAAACTTGGATTGCATTGCAAAAGTTTTTTTTTGGATTCTATTTACGATCCTAATATTACGTTTTACTCGATTTGTCGGTTGGATTTGTGAGACAGACTGCACACACATGTTATTCAAAAATATTTCACCACTTTTTGGTTAAATATTAAAAGTTGAAAATTTTTCAGTTTACTATTTTCCTACCTTTCTGACTATAGAGTTCCAGTAGTGAACAAGGACAAGCCATGGATTAAATTTAATATTGATAGAATGGAAGGGGGGCGTGTAAAACGAAATGCTGCTCCATTAAACATCAAGGTTTTCAGCTTTTTAGAAAAGTAGTTAAAAAAAAAAAAAAAAACATTAATTGTCGTTACCGACTTACGAGTTGTGGATTATACGGCTAAGAGGGGAGATCGTATAGAGTTAGTAGAGGATTAAAATACGCTATTGACCGACAACGAGGTGCAAAAACAATTTGTTTTGCGAATTGTTAATGACTACAGCAAAAAGTTTTCCGATAATAAGAAATCTGTTTTGATCACTTAATTAAATTAATTATTATAATATACCTATTAGCATTTATTTTGATTTTTCGATTAGTATAATTAGTATAATTAAAAGAAAAAAAAACCAATTCCACAAGGTTTTGTAAGCTTTCCATTAATTTTTACTTAAAATCGTAACTATATCATTAATAACTAATAACCAGTAATCAATTTAATTATGTCGAAAACATCATTTTAGAAAGTCTTGTGGAATTCCCTATCTAACAGTTGTTGTGTTGCGTGGTGAGAGATTTCATGTATATATATATATGAATATATTGTAATAACTCTCTAACTCAGCACGAGTATATCTTAAAGGGGTGGGATATCTTGTAGTTATTGTAAAATTGTATTGTTTTCTGTTCATAAGTTAGCGCCTGTTTAATGCGCTAGCTTATAAAACGACAAAAGTGATGATCTGAAAACGGAACGGAAAAAGATTTCGGGAGGACCTATTGTTGGTTTTTCAAAAAAAAAAAATCACGTCCCTTTCGAGGATCGGCTGTGGAGGCGGAAAAACTGATGTTATGTATGTGTAGTGAATTACGCGAACCTCGACTGAAGAATTATCTCTCGCGCGCACTCGAAAAAGTTTTTGTTCGTACAAACACGTCCGCTGAAACGGTTATAATACCACTCGTATTATTATTATTATAAAACTTTTTTGTGCAAACGAAACGTATAATATAAGTATGAGTGTAATACGTATACACGCAGGTGAGTATATGCAGCGTGCGCGTGAGGCGAAGAATAACGTTATACATTGCGTATATTGTGTGTAGTCACTCGTTTACAGAAAAAAAAAAGGCGGACATACTTCGCACGACGGGTGGTATTCTCTTGACGGGCGTATTAAATTTTAAAGAAACGATAAATCATTTCTTCAGTAAAACGATTGTGAACGAAGGAAGTTCATAATATAAGATAAGAAAAAAACAAAAATGCAAAAATTCGGAGAGCTGGGCTGGAATCGAACCTGGTACTGTAGGCGTGCTAGATCGGTTTCTTTACCATTAGGCCGCAGCACATAACTGACCATGTAGGTGAATGAGTAGATATGTGGTATAATAATTAATAACCGAAAATATTGAATTTTCAAAATAGAATAAAATAAATAGAAAACTATTGTTGCATGTGGATTTTAATTCACACCATCGTATTCAGCGTCGAAAAATACATAAGATG
>JAIPRM010007565.1:0-17051 GCA_025469315.1 Stegophylla sp. TES_Ste_2020 | reverse complement strand
AAAAATGACCTCTCTAAAGTACAATCTAGAGGCGAATCCGGTTTCAAAAAGTTATTGATCGAAACTTTTGGACAAGTATTTCTATACGAAAAAGTGTTAACAGAAAAAAAAAAGAAAAAAAAGAAAATAATAAAAAAAAAAATAAACATCATTGTAAAAACACTAGCTTCTTCACTTTGTTCAGAATCTAAAACAACTTTTATGATTAATAAAATTTGTTCTAAAATTTATATTTTCTGACATACCTACCTAGTTATAGACATATTTTTAATTTACAAATTGTTTACATTTTTTAGTTCGTGCGATATTTTCACACAGTGGAAAGCCAACGAAATAAAATACATGAGTGGAACTGCGAAAAGATTTTGGTAAATCACAATGCCATGTATTTTATATTTTATTCAATTTGATAATTTCGTATAACCGTTAAAGTCGCCAACGTAATTCGTTTCGGTAATAGTCATATAAAAATAAAATTATAATAATATTATGTTAATCGCAATACAATATTCACCTGCCCCGAGCAGTGGTATTTCTCGTCGGGATTTCGAAATTAAATATCTGTTATAATAATTAATAATTATCATTGTATAATATATGTGTAAAAAACAATTATTGTTGTATAATTAGCGTCAACGATTCATGTCTAAAATTTTGACTTTTATAGGAATCTCAAGAGTACAGATTTGAAAAATATAAAGAAGATGTATCGGTAATCATTAAAATATTTATACTCACAAATAGTTACTTAAAGCGGGTATGGATTGAACGTATTTCTTGTTTATAATTTTCATGTTCCATTAGAGGTATCAAATATCATGAAATTTTCAAAAAAATTAACAAAAAAAATAGTTTCCATTTGATAGTATATTTATATTCAAGTTAGGAGTGAATTAACTAGTATATAAATTTCTACAAATGAAAATGAGATTTTATAAAAAAAAACATAAATCATTTTACTTTTATGAAATAATAAATCATAATCAGATATTAGAAGTTTATAAGCACATGTTTCAAATATATGTTTTCATATCCATACTGGTACTGTAGTCTATAAAAGAAATTGCTCATTATTTTAGTGAAACAATAATAAATTAGTTTTTGAAATTGGCATCAAAACTGTTTCAGGCACCAACTGGAATAAAAGAGGAGGCAACTAAAGTGGTAATGAAAATAATAATAAATATTTATATGTATTTTTTGAAAAAGATAATTTAATGAGAAACAAATGTTTGAAAAACATTTCCAAATTTGTATTCACATTTTCAAAATTTTCTTGCGTCAAAATATTTCTTAAATTATTGTCTATCTATGTTTAAATTCTTATAAATTTTGGATTAAAAAAAAATAGTTTTCGAGTATATATATATTTATAATATACACACGCGTACACCTAAATATATATAATATATATATACATACACCCAAGGCAGGTTGTATGAAATTTCCGGCTCATAATATCAAGGAATTCATATAATTTGATTATTGTATTAGATAAAAACGAGATATTTCCATATTAACCCCAAAAGTTGTTAAATTTGTTTGAAAACATTTTTCAGACTGTATAACAATACTATATTGTTAATAAAAAGAAAACATTTAAAATTTCTAGTATTAAATTACGACCAATTTACTAAAATGTATTTCATGTATATATATATTTTAATATATTGTATTATTAATAATTTATACAATGTAAGTACTATGACGTAAAAGAAATATTTCTGTAACATTTTTCAATAATTTAAGTAAAGTTCAAATGGCGTTTATTATATTTCCTACAATAGTTGTAAATCTAATTTTTATTTTTATTTTTCATGAAAATGAAATATTATTTCAAGAAACTTTTATGAAATGCTTCAAAAAAATAATAATAATAATAATAATTTTATGAAATCGTATAACTCTAAAATATTATTACAGATCGAAACGAGCGAACGCGAATTTCAAACATTAAATACAACGCCAAGCAATGGTTCAGACGTTGTGCGAACATACGAATTTTCTTTGATCGCGTTAAAAGGTCATCTGAAGACGAATAGTTTTTACATGAACGTCGTGAAATTCGACAACATCGCGTCGGACATAATGTTGTTGGTGTCGATCAAAGAAGGCGATAAGATAATCAAGGGAATAAAGTACATGGTGGAGAAGTGCGAACGAATCACAGCGGATGCGGAGGACGAAATTCGCGGACGGAGTTCGTCGACATTGGTCGTGATTAACACGTTTCGGTGCTTCGACTCCGAAAATAATGCGAAAAGAACTGAAATACCCGTCGAGGTTATGATGCGTGAATTGAAGTCTACTTTGGCCGCGTTTAAATCGGTCTTCGACAATTTAATCTTTCAAATGATAGAAAAAAAACGCATCGACGTCAATGACAATCGGCACAAGAAGAAGTTTGACGAACAAGTGAATTTGCTTTTGAATTTGTTGTTGGACGTCCAAGACGAACGAAATGATGTGGACGAGACGCAGCGAATCGTCAATGAAATCTTGAACATGCCCTTAATGTATAATGGTGATGACGCTTTTCTGGGGGACAATCCGATTAAGGCCAAGTTCGATGAGTATTATTTCACCGAACCGATACTTCATGTAACTTATTTGTATCGATTTTGCACAAACGATTTTTAGCAAAAAAATAATTTAATAATTGTATATTAATTACGGATTATAGAATATAATATGTATTTGTTATTGTGATAAATTGAAAACTATTGAACGTTATTTTAATATGATATATATTGAAATAACAATAAATTCTGTATTTTCGTACGATGCGCTCAGTAACATAACTTTGATAAATAAGTATATTATTATATAATAAACATTATTGATGGTAAACAACTTTTTTTTTATTTTTTTACAATAGAAAGTCCGTGATTTTTTTATGAAAGTATATTATTTTTTATTATCATTATTATTTGAGATAAATGCGAAAATTTTAACACCCGCCAAGAGTATCCTACCCGAGGATCTAAGAGTATCCATGATGAGAAGAATGTCAATTTTTTTCACCGTGTGTTTTTCTCGATTACAGAGCGCCACTATTATAAACACTAAAGTAAGGTGGTTAATAATGTTTTTTCGCCTTCTTAGGTGTTTTTCGACCCTGAATACGATGGTGTGAACTAAAATCCACGCGCACCCATAGTTTTCTAATTATTCTATTTTGAAAATTCAATATTTTCGGGTATTATATTAAATAGGTTCTTACCTACCATT
Source organism: Stegophylla sp. TES_Ste_2020 (assembly GCA_025469315.1). Lineage (NCBI taxonomy): Eukaryota > Metazoa > Arthropoda > Insecta > Hemiptera > Aphididae > Stegophylla > Stegophylla sp. TES_Ste_2020. The sequence goes on along the minus strand of JAIPRM010007565.1, from coordinate 13,820 downwards.
TCATCTGTTTTCAACACTATTCTTTTAATCTAGTAGTCTCGCCGAAATAGCCGAATGCGACAGTACCGGATTCAAACCTTACCACCTGGTAAACTAAGTTTTTTGCACTTTTTTCAACCGTGACTGACCAGAGATGACACCAATAGCGTAGTGTGTAATTTAGCCGTTTCCCCCCCTTTTAAGAAAAAAATTTACCTTTTTTTTTTTGCTCGCTGCTTTCAAAATTTAACTAAATGAAAAAACAACTTTTTTTCGACATCCCTCCTAAAAATGCCGTCCGGAGAGGACCGTCCGGAGAGGACCGTCCGTCTCCCCACTACATTATTTCACTGGGTGTCACGATAAACATTTGTACTAATTAAATTAAATCTAGTTGTATTTATTTAACTTACGCCTTACATTAAATTTGTTATTATTATTTAAAACACCGGTAGTGCGAAGTATATCCGGCTTTTCTTCTTCTTTTTTTTTTTTTTATTTATAATATATAACTAAATGCTTTATAAATTACATGCTTAAACTGCTTATATCTAATTTTAAGTCAATATTTTTAGTGTCAGTATTTACAAAATTATTTTCTTCGTTTATATTTTCTTTTTCTAGTGTTAAATCTTATAATCATTTAAGTCCTGAAGGGAGCTCACTGGTTTTTTTATTTTAGCACTGGTGAACGAATTAGATTAAAAAGTTTGCAGCAATAAAAATGTTTTTAATCGTGTTTTATTGATTTGTAGGCGCGATCAATCTATTTTTCACAATGAATAAAAGCATATTTTGTCAGACCGAGACGAACATCAAGTCTAACAAAATGATTTCAATCGGTGCAGGATTTGAAATAAAGTAAAAACATACGTAGGTAAAAGAAAACGAGATTTTATTTATGTAATTTTTTAGACATGACGTTAATAAAAATGCAAAACACGTATTTCGATCTTTTTATAAAATGTTAAACATCCGTCTGTGGTTTTGAACGCCAAAAAAAAGCGGTCGATGAATCGGCGAGCCAGTCATAAGGTTTTGAAAATGAAGTTGTCGAGTGTGTTTTACCATCGATTCAAAAATGTCGGCCGTCGGATACATTATTACTGTCAAGGTCAGTATCGTCTGGCCGGGCAGCACAATAGTATTTCGTTTCACCGTGTAATTCGCTGTGTTTATTAATTAACTACATGAATAAATAAATGTTTAACATAATGAATAGTTAATACATATTTATTGATTTAATTTGTTCCGACATTGAAATACCTATTTTTAAATATTGACATAAAATCTCATTAAACGCCTGCCGATCGACCAAAATGGCAGCAAGCTATGCAGACATGTAATAAATATTCAGAAAACAACAAACACCGTGATCCATACGAAATGGACCGTCTCAGCATTCAAAGCAAATGCCAAATTTGCTGAATTCTCCGAAACATCTCGCTTCCGATTTCCAATCTAAGATAACGGCCACTTTGGTACCTATATGCATGCACCATGGAGGAAAACACAATCGAAATATTATTGTAAAATACATTTCATCTCAAAACCGATTGATGATACAGTGGCGGCTCAAGGATTTTATTTCGGAGGAAGGGGGACCATGAGTCATAAATAGAGGTGGATATTTTTATTATAAGTGCAAATTGAAATTTTTACATTTCAAGAAAATACTAGTTTTTATACATTGTAAAATAATTTTTCTCGTATATTTTATACAATTCGATAAATGTAGACCTAAAGATCTCCTTAAAAATGTAAAAGATTTAAACGTTTTTAGATTCTGAGCGAAGTGAAGAAGCTAATATTTTTAAAGTTATGTTTATTTATTTTATTTTTTTATGTGCACGTTTTTGTATAGAAATACTTGTCCAAAAGTTTCGACCATCAACTTTTTGAAACTGGATTTACCTCTCTAAATAGTACTTTACAGAGGCTATTTTTCAAAATTTTCACTTCTCAAAATTTTGAAAAAATGCCCAAAATTTGAAAAAAAAAATTAAACACTTCCTTCTCTCATCAAATTTTTTTTTATTTTTAATAAAATTGCCTTTTTCTTTTTCTTTATTTTTTAGATAAAAAAAAGTAAATTAAAATATAGTAAATTTAAACATAGTAAAGTAAAATAAAGCAAATTAGATTAAAGTAAAGCAAAGATAAGTTAAATAAAGTATGGACAAAGACATACTTCGCACCATGGGTACACTTCGCACCATGGGTACACTTCACTCCTCATTGGTCAGTTATCTTGATGGGTGTGCTGAAAATGACGACTATTATTGTTCTTTATGTTATTAACATACTTCGCTCAGAATCGTATTATTGAAGAAATGATTTATCGTTTCTTTAAAATGCAACACATTTACCAATAGTATCTGACTCAAGGAGTGAAGAATACCCAAGGTGCGACAAAATGTCCACCTTTTTTATTTTACTTTGAAATATTTATATTTCAAGTACGCTCAATGGTGGATACGTCATTTAGATTTATGAATACATTTTGTTTAGTATATTCAGAAAACTTTTCAGTAAAAATTTAAGCACATTTTTCTAGTGCATCAATTAGTCTTTTTAGGCAATTTTATTCTATTTTTAGAGCATCGAAATTCGTGATGCAGCAGCCACAAATAACATATTTTTTTGAAGTGATTTGTTTGGGAACTACATAATATGATAGAATATAATATTGCCTAGACCTTTTTATATATTGAAGCTTCATAGTCCTGATGCTATGCAGATAACTGCTGAAAATTCACTATATGTACCTAGTGAGTTGTGAAATAAAATTAGAAAAATTAAAGATTTTTTTCATTCTTTATCCATGAAAATACAAATTCCGAAAGTCGCGATCATCTACAGAAAACAAACATCATGCTGCACGAAAATATGACAATAATGTTCGATTTGACGTGTCGTATGTGTAAATATTACTGCAGTAACAAAAACTTTAATAATTTCACTAAATCGTTCAGTTTACGATATCCTTATTTTTGTCTAGAAGGGATCATTGTCCCGCGTTCCCTTCGTCTTAAGCCGCCACCGCTGTGACATTACTGTAAACGTTCAGCCAAGCGCCCATCGATACGTCACCGATGAGATTTGATTTGATGCCAAACGACACGTGTTTCGAGTGTCTATAATTCAAGCCCACTTCGTTAAACCGCCATATCGAGTGATTCAGCGAGTGAAAGTTACGATAATCTGCCCAATTCAACTTCAAACTGGACGCAACGGAGAGCGAATTTTTCAGTTGCCAGTATCCGTTAACGGTGCACGCCCTTTCACGTGGATTCCTATAAAATTCAAATTCATTTCAATAACCGACCACTTTGTGAGATCCGCGGCTATTTTAATAACCCCAAACTTTTTTTTTTAAATTTACCACCTATATTGCACTTCTTAAAAAAAAGCCATTGCAGTAGTCGTTTTCAAACTAAAATATATCCTATTTCTAAGTTCAATTAATTCAAACATGTACATAATAAATCGGCCTTTTTGATCAGAGCAATTAAAAAACATGCGACTTGATCATATCAGTAACAAAATTAAGTAAAACAGTTTCAAAAAAAAATCAAAATTTAATTTTCACCATTTTAACTAGATAATGCCGAGTTTTAGTGTGTATTATGTTGATGGCTCTAAAATGGGGAGGAATTATATAGTCAGATTTCACTTTAGCCCCTCCTGAACGATAATCTTAAATACGCCCCTAGGTATAATATGCTCTTATCCGGTAGGATTTCGAAGTAATGCAATTCATTATTCAAATAAACTAAACATATTTTCTTTTCTTTTTTTTTTTAAAAACCAGGTCACACCACCATACCGGTGAAAGTTTGCACATTTCACCGTTAATAATTATTTTGTACTTAACAACGCTTTTAGGTGGAAACAGGGGTAGGAGCCTCGGGAGGCTACCTCTCCCACTCCAAAAAAAAAAAAAACTCAAAGCTCCCAAGATGTTTTATAAATTTCATAAGGTTATAGTACCATTAGGAAGGGGGCTAAATCAAACAAATAAATATTCTAGTCCCCGAAAATTTGCATTCTAATTCCGTCAATGACAGCGACTTACAAGGTGAAACGATATATTGTCCTGCCAGGCCGGACGATACTGATCGAAAGACCTTGATGGTGAAATATCCGACGGGAAGAGTAGTACGCAAAGTCTTTCATCCAATCTAATCCGATCGCAACGTCGACATTTTTGAATCGATGGTAAAACACATTCGAGAACTTCATTTTCAAATCCTTATGGCTGGCCTGATTCATCGGCAGCTCTATTTTCGCGTCCAAAACCACAGACGGATGTTTGACGTTCAGACAAGATTGAAATATGTGATCTGTATTTTTATTAACGTTATCTCTGAAAAAAAATTACAAAAATAGAATCTCATTTTCGTTTACTCACGTATATTTTTACTTTATTTCAAATCCTGCACCGATTGAAACCATTTTGTTAGGCTTGACGTTCACCTCGATCTGAGAAATGCTTTTATTCATCATGAAAAATGGAATGATCATGCCTATAAATTAATAGCACGATTAAAAACATTTTTATCTTATCGATATCTCATTCGTGTTCACCAATGCTAAAATAAAAAACTAATGAGCTCCTCTCAGAACTTAAATGATTATAAAATTTAACACTAGAAAAATAAATTATAAACGAAGACAATTATTTTGTAAATACTGACACAAAAAACGTTGACTTAAAATTAAATATAAGAAGTTTAAGCATGTAATTTATAAAGCATTTAATTAATATATATTTTAACAAAAAAAAAAAAAAAGAAGAAAAGCCGGATATACTTCGCACTACGGGTGTTATTCTCTCTCTGAGTGGGATGCTCTTGGTGGGTGTATTACATTTTGAAGAAACGATAAATCATTTCTTTAATAAAACGATTCTGAGCAAAGTTTCAATGCAGGTGGCCCACCCCCCATGTACGAAATTACGTTGTTTACCCGCTATTTTCATCGTTGTGTCATTCTTAATTTCCTGACCGAAATTATTGTGCTCAAAAATGTCGTTTCTTTCGAACATTTTCGAATCACCAAAGAAGTCACCCAACGTCAGTGCACAATTGAAGTTCTCCAGCCTTTTAACGATGATCGCTGACGTCTTTTGGCCCGTGAACAACACGCCGTCGAACGGCTTTCCTAGATCGGCGTACTTGCACGCTTTGTTCGTGTACGCCTGCACCTGCAGCAGAAATTTGATGATGATTAGTAGAGTTAGGATTTTGAGGCAAATGCCTTATTTGGAGGGCTAAATCATAGAGAGACAATAATTCTTATACGAAAATGTGTTTTATTTAATTTCTACGCTAATGGATAAACATCATTTTTACCTTTTTCACTATAAGGTATAGAATATTATAATAACAATAATATTCAGTAGTGCATTTAGAATAATATATGCGCCTTGGGGCGAAATAATTTTACCGCCCCCTCCCACTTACTTGTTGGTAGTATTTACAACCTCAGACATTCCCTCTCCACTCTCAATTAACAAAAAATGTGCCTCTTGCTTATTTCGAATAACATTTTAAAATGTATATCCTAGGGTTTAACAGTATATAATATTTCAGTGTTTTATTCAATTAAAAAATTATACCAAATAATACATTTTAGTAAAATAGTAAAAGTTATATTATGTTATATAAGTTATATATATTATGTTAAAATGTCTTACTTTTTCATCCATAGATATAAGTAGCCAACGGCTAGAAATGTCTTAGTCTATGTAATGAAAAAAAAATAAATAAATAAACGAGTCAGATAAGAAGATAGTCAAATGAATATATTTTTATATAATTAGAGATGAATTTTTTTTTAAGAAACTCTAAAATGTTGGCGTCCCTCAAATCATGGCGCCCGGGGCATTTGCCCCTTTCGACCCCCCTTAAATGCGCCACTGATAATATTATAATGCAGGGGTGGCCAACATGAATATGTTCACGAGCCACATGGGTAAATAAAATTATATAGAGACTTATATCTATGAATAATAATACCTGGGAACAATACATAGCTTTTTAAATTTGAATAGTTTGTTTTTATTACCAACTGAAATTGACAAATTTTCCCTATGTTTATACAGTAATAATAAGCAAAAGCTTATTATTTTAAAATTAAAATATTTCTGTTTATTTAAATAGCTATAGAGATTTATTTTTGGATTTTTAAGTGTATTTTTACGTTTTACTTAGGTTATTTTTCAGTGCTAATAGACTTTTAATACGTGTATTAAGTGTATATAAGTATTTAATAAGTCTTTCCACAACTCCACGTTGTGCGTCTCACACAGTACACGGAAAATATAAACATCAATTATTCCCAGTCATTATTATCACTACCACTATTTATTTTACGTGTATAACTATTAGTTCACACTTTTTGTATCATACTTACTTTCCTTGAACGAAAAAAGGGTTTTCAATTTGTATTGGTGTATTGGCATACGTAGTATTGATAGAGTACAGACCATTTTGATAAAGCATGATATAAAAAATTATAATCTAATATAACTTATAAATTACAACTAATAACTGAGTATTTCTTTGAATTAGAGCTGCGCATTTTTCATTTAGAATTACGCATAATGTGTTCAAAAGTACGTTAAAATAAACATTGCTGAATGGACCTATTTTAGATTCTGAGTGGAGTGATATGAAAAGTTAGTGGTTTCACAATGATGTTTACTTCTTTCTTTTATTTTATTTTTAAAGAAACACACTTTTTCATATAGAAATACTTATCACAAAGTTTTTCAGTGTAACTTTTTACACCAGGTGATACTTTTTTTCAAGAGGCCATTTTTCAAATTGCTCAACACTTTTTCGAAAAACGAGGAAAACATGCACAGCTTTAAAGGGCTTTATATATATATATATATATATATACATATCCATCATAATCTCAGATCACACTTGCCGTAAAAACGACTTTATACAAAACTGCAGTATTCTCAAGAATATTTTTTGCACCCGTCAAGAATATTTTTTTAAGCTCATTTTTCACAAAACTACCCGCAGGAATTCAGTAAAACGTTATAATTATACGTTCGAACCAGTTGCGTATTTACGGGGGTGATCCAGGGGTACTAGACCCTCCCCAAAATTAAAAAAATTCAATGCAAACAAATTATCCTTCAATGAAATAAATAAATATAAAAGGTATGAAATGCACCGATGGAAGAGAAGAGGGCGGTCCTAATTTAAAACCTTTGAGATTCTGAGTGGACCACTTACAAATTACTATCTGATATATATATATATATACATTAACTATATTAAAATTTTAGACCTTCCCCAGAAAAATTTGAAAATACGCCACTGGTTCGAACTGTGTTGTGAAACGCGGCAAAAGTGGTTTACGTTAAACGCGCATAACAAAAAAAAAAAAATTGTTTTACCATCGCGTCCCTGAAGCCGCCTCTCGCGTCATTGAGACTCGTCACATCATCAGAGTTTTGCGTCTGAAAAAGGTTACGACAACCAAAGTTCCGCAATTGTTCCCAAGCATTTTTCAACCGAAGAAACACCATCGTGTTGTAGTAAATGAATTTAACGAGTCCACGAAACGTACAACAGTATGAGAAAATCCTCAAATTAAAAGTATTTTACAACGGCTAAGCTAATATTACGTATTTTGGTTGTACGTACACAAATTAATATCGAGTGAATTAACGTAGTCAAATAAAATATTATGTTACTTATAACGCACAGATATAACTTTATACAATAATTAAAAAACATCGTTTACGTTTCCTGTGCGGCGCATGGCATCGGGGCAACTACGATATTATTTCGGCCAGCTAACATATTATATTTTCGTGAAAATTATCTCCACTAGTCAACAAAACACTAATGTAGGGTTGCCAGACGTTCCGTATAATACAGGAACGTCCCGTATTTTAACTAGAGGTCCCGTTGTCCTGACAAATCCCTTCGGGACATCAAAATGTCCCGTTTTTCAAAAAATTACCAATACATCCCTTTGACTCTGAGGATATCAATGAATATTATAAAAGATATCCATTTTTCTAAGTTCTGATAAATATTATAGACCAGGATGATCAGGAAATTCAACAATCAATTAATTTTGTAAAGTTAAAATGTATATACTCGTATTTTTATAAAATTAATGTGATATTTATTTTATAATTTCATACTATTGCCTAAAGAATACAGTCATTTTTTTTTTGTTTCGTTTTTCAAGTTTAAAAATGTTATATTTGTACTTTATTTAGTGTACGTTTTTTCAAACATATTCTGTTGAAATATTATTTAAAAATTATAAAACTTAAATATAGAAATTAACTAAAAACATTTTCATTTAAAAAAGAATCAACTGTTAGAGAGAGGGGGGGATAAAATTCATTTTTTGTTTGTCCCGTATTTTTAATTTTGAAATCTGGCAACCCTACCCTGATGCAACTTGTACAAAATTTTAATATAGCAATATTAAATTTATTAAAATTGGAAAAGCTATATGATTTTATCGGTACACGGCAATTAGCAAGTTTACTGACCCATGGGGGGCACACATTTAAAGCAAGTTTATTGATGACTTTAAGACAGCCTTTAATATTGTTAATCCCAGTGTGTTGTCAGCAAAGGACAAACCGTTTAATCTCAGCTAAACGAAATTTTAAATAATAAAAATCCATGTTTATTTTTATTTATAGTAATTTTCCCGATTTTTTTCTCCATAAGAACCTTGTAAAATTTTTAATTATTCGTCCATGTAATATTATCATACACCAAAATATTCGTAATGCGATACTAACTTTCAATGGTTTTTTAAAAAAAAAGTTGACTTATGATTTTCGAGATTTTTCTAGGACCGTTGGTTACACATATGAATATGTTTTTATTAAAATTTCAGCTCTTTATATCCATATATCAAAATTTTATAAATTAAAAACTAACAAAAAAAACGAGACATTTCCGAAATTTTCAAAATGTCGTACTTACCTCAAAATTGGTCAAATGATTTTAAAAATGTTATGAGGTGTGCGCGTGACTATTTTTCACTGTTGGTGAAAGTTTCAAGTCTCTATCTCTATTATTTTGGAAGTTATTACTAAATAACTAAAATTGATTTCATGATAATAATTATTTCAGTATACCCAGAATATTTGTCAGTACTTTTTCCAATTTTTCTTCAATCAAAACCTTATAAAACTTTCAATCATTCGTCCATTAAAAATTTTATCACACCAAAATATTCGTCTTGTAATTCTCTATCTATGTACCAAGTTTCGTAAAGATGACCGATTATTTTTTCTATGCATTGAAGTGTGTAATTTTAAGTAAAACTAATGATTTCTATCAAAATATCAACTTTAAACAATTATAAAATAAAAACTTGACTAACGATTTTCGAGATTTTTTTTGGTACTCTTGGAAATACATATAAATATGTTTGTATTAAATTTTCAGCTCTTAATTTCCGCATATTAAAATTTTATGAATTAGAAACTAACAAAAAATGAAAAATTTCCAAAATGCCGTACTTACCTCAAAATTGGATAAATGTCTTTGGAAATTTTAAGAGGTATGCACATGACTATTTTTAGAAGCTGGTCAAAGTTTCAACTTTCTAGCTCCATTCTTTTGAAAGTTATGTTAAAAAAATAAAATCGAATGTATGAAAATTCGGGTCTGCCATTTTTTGTCAATTTTTGAGTAATCTAGTTATGCGCTTAGAAAAAGTATTGAGAATTTGGAAAAATGACTTCCCTCAAGTACTAAACAAAATTTCTGATCTATAGTTACTATTCGAAACTTTTGGACCAGTATCACAGTACCCAAATTCATAATTACATACAAACAGAAAAAAAAAACACACATTTGTAAAACCAATAAACTACTCTATTAATAATTTATAAAAATAAAAATAAAATAAATTAGAATAAATCACAAATTCAGTTGCACATATTATATATCATAGACTCATAGACTGCTGATAATGCTGATAATACCCATTATGGTGTACTAGGCCAAAGAAATTTCTGATCTCTTGAATAGGTGTATACAGTTTTGGATCACTTAAATCTGCCAGGAAAAGTAGTCACATATACATAAACAAGAAAAAAAATAAAATTTCAAAATATAATTGCATGGGTATCATACTTCTTTTTATTTATGATTTTTATATTAACAATGAAACCTTAAAATTACAAATTAACATAATTATTAATAGAAAAAAAATATATAATTGAATTTTAAATTTTAACGTATTAAATTATTGCTTTTTCCTTTTGATACAAATAGATGAACGTTAAATATAAAAATAACAAAAAAAATACAAATCTTAGTCTTTCTATATATAAAAATATAGGTTATGCAAAATTATTTCTTATTCAGGTGGATGACTTGGACATGTCATTTTCTTTTCGAACCATAAGTCTATACAAGATTTATGATAAACACAAAAACATTCAAGTCTGGCTATCACTTGTCCAAGATCCATATTATCCAAACAAATAACACATTCATTATCTTTTTTTTCAGTGACAAAATCTGTGTTGTATACCGTGTCCCATGATTTCAAAATTGTTGAATTTGGATTCTGACTAAAAAAAATTATATTAATATTAGCATACATAAATTATCTATGAATGATAAAATAAATTTGAATAGATTATCTATACATAGTGGAATAATTGCAAAAACCGTTTTTTTTCCCACATTTATACTCCGGCCAGGGACATATTTAAGAGGGGTTAACAGGGTGCAGTTGCCTGGGTGGTTAAATATGAGGGGGCGGCGTTTAAATTATTTAATTACATTTATTAAATTTAAATTATATAAATCGCTATTTTTTTAACGTTTTATGGTTTTTATTTGCCCCCAGGGTCAAATTTCTAAATACGGCCCAAGAAAGAAAGACTACAACACGCGCAGCTGACTGACGGCTCACGAGTTCATCGGAGCTTGTTTTCTCCCACCACTGTTATTTGGTGGCATGTATACAGTGCGCACAGTTATTATAAATAATACACTGCAATGTGCTGCAGCTGTAGCACAATATACAAAAAATGTGAATCACTTCTTTCATTCTGTGTACACGTCTGCCAGTAGGAGCGCTCGGCGATGTATACCGACTGTTCACAATCAGCTTAGCATTGTATGAAGCAGTGTCAACCAATGCGCAGCAACGGACAAATTTGTGTGATCATTCTCTCTTGGGCCGAAGTGTAGAATGTCAAATGTAGTTTAATACAGTTAAAATTATATTAAATAAGCTAAAATTATTTATTATTTAGGTTTTTAATAATTAAATGACAGGTATATTAGTAATATTGTGAAGGTTATCAAAAAAGTGGTTTCTAATACCTTTTTTTTTCACTGAAGGGCACTCTGATTGTACAAGATGTTTTTTGTTTTTAATTTTAAATAGAAAAAAAAAGAAAGGGGTAAATCATTTCGCAAAGAAAACGTTTAACCAGATTTAAAATGTGATTAGATAAAAACAAAATATTTCTAATATTTTCAGTTTTATATTTAGTTTAAAAGGGATAAATTTCATTTTTAATATGTTACCAAGTTTATTCATTCAAGAAAACTTTTGAGTTTCAAGCACCATTCATTTTAGAAATACGATTTAATTAATTATTAAAAACAAATCTAGTTTATGATCATTTTACCATGTTACTTAAATTTTCATTATTTTTTCAATACCAATTGAAAAATTATTCAGAAATTCAAGTGGCTCTTTAAAAATGAACTCTCTAATATATAAAGAAGCTGAAAGATACTTTTGAACAATTTTAATACCTATAATTATTAAATCATTGTAACTACGAATCATAAGCGCCCAGTAATCCAGGCGTATTTATTTTTTTCTTACTCTAATTTTGGAATTCTAAATTTTTCAAAATTTTATTTAATTTAAATTGAGAAGAAATAATAATTAATTTAATATTAATCAGGAATAATTATATAAAATTATTCTATCTTATTTTTCAATTGAGATGGCAATTCTTTGCCTTCCCACGAAAACTGCCACTACTTTAAATTTATTCTAACTAAAAAAAGTGCACACATTTTTGTTCTATAGCTACCACTTTTATTTAAATATTTTTAGTTTGTAAGTTTTTAAGTAAAATTTTTCCTGTTTCATATGATTATATTATAAAAGTGAAATCTGGCTGAAATTTATATCTAGGTAATTCTAATAAAAATTATTTGCTTTTAAATACTAAATTTCATGTTTTATTTAGAATAAATAAATAACTTATACATAATTTACAACAAACCTTTATAACATGAAAATGTTATACATTATACATTACACCAGTTGTTCTCAACCATTTATATACGACAAAACCCTAATTTAGATCTGTAAAAATAGCAACACACTCAATTCAATTAATGTGTTTTTGAAAAAATAACAATTATTACATATGTAAATTATTACACCTATACGTGTTAATATTTTATGAAAAAGAAACCTCGGAAATATTTAGTACCATGGGTATTCTTCGATCCTTGGATGGAATACACTTGTGAGTGTATTGAAATGTTTAGAAATGATAAATATTATTTCTTCAATAAAACATTTCTGTGCGAAGCTTCAATTTATTCGAGACAATTTTCTTAAAAGTTATAAAGATTATTATTGTTACAAAATTTATTTATTTTTTACTCGTCCAGTTTTATTATTCCACTATTAACTGAACATAGGAGAAAAATTGATGAGAAAAAAGTTCTTAAAATTGTCATAAAATTTGGATAAAAAAAAAAAAAAGTTTTAAAGGAATTTTTGTTAAATTTTATGTAGTTATGGAAAAATATTGAGAATTTTGAAAAATAACCTATTAAAGTACAATCTACAGACTACAATTAAATTTTGATTCCAAAAAACTCAGGTCATAATTTTAGACAAGTATTTCTATACGAAATGTGTTTACAGAAAGAAAAAGAAAAATAAACATCATTGTAAAAACATTAACAGTTAAAAATTTAACCTTCATAAAAAAAATCAGTGAGATATTTATGACATGGTGTAGTATGAACTTATCTATCTTTACAGTATAAAGTTTTTAGTTTAAACTTTAAAATACAAATAAACTATTTTTTTTTTGGTGACACACCTAATAGTAATACATGACACAATAGGGTGTTGCGACACACAGGTTGAGAACCACTGCATTACCCTATAAATTATTACTTTTGATTACGAAAAAAATTATATTACTTACCTTTCATTGGGCATTAATGGTGGTATTTGAGGCAGTGTGGAAGTTTGTGCATACATATTTGTTGTATTTAAAGGAATGATTTTCTAAAAAACAAGTAAAATGCTTTATAAATAATTCTACTTAATGCATTACAATATGCCTTAAATAATAAATAAAAGTCATATGCAAATTATTACGGTCGGGATTTTGAAACAAATGCAATTTTTGTGGGAAGGGGGGAGGGGAAGATTAGTAATAAAAAGCCGGACATACTTCGCACGATGGGTGTACTTCACACGACGGGTGGTATTCTCTTGACGGGCGTATTAAATTTTAAAGAAACGATAAATCATTTCTTCAGTAAAACGATTCTGAACAAAGGAAGTTAATAATATAAGAAAAAAAAATATATTCGAAATATGTCCAAAATTTTCTTGCGCCAAAATCTTTTTTATAGGATTTTCTATCTATGTTTAAATTTTCATAAAATTCTGATCAAAAAATGATGATTTCCGAGTCGTTTTTGTCAAATTTTGGGTAGTTTTTTCCAAAAAAAAACATTGAAGAATTGAGAAATTCAAAAAATGACCTCTCTAAAGTACAATCTAGAGGCGAATCGGGTTTTAAAAAGTTATTGATC
>JAIPRM010007564.1:0-17053 GCA_025469315.1 Stegophylla sp. TES_Ste_2020 | reverse complement strand
ATGACCTCTCTAAAGTACAATCTAGAGGCGAATCCGGTTTCAAAAAGTTATTGATCGAAACTTTTGGACAAGTATTTCTATACGAAAAAGTGTTAACAGAAAAAAAAAAAGAAAAATAAAAAAAAATTAAATAAAATAAACATCATTGTAAAAACACTAGCTTCTTCACTTTGTTCAGAATCTAAAAGTCGAATATTTTGCTGATCCACACGGTTACGACCTACATGAAAAACGGTATTTTCAAAATAGACAAGTGATCGATTCAGAATTTTGGTTGATTTTTTAATGGGGACGTTGTGTTTTGTAAAAATTAATTTATTTGTCACGGGAAACCGCCAGTTTATATTCAGTTCGCTCGAGTTGCGCGATAAATTTTGAAGCTGGTAGTTTGGGGTGAGTGACTTGGGAAGTAATTTGAGTAAATAAATACATAATATGTGTATAAATATATAATTTATTAAATGACCGCGGCTTAGTCCGGTTGGGTCACGGGGGATGATGTTATTTCAAAGCGAGATGTTCGATGTGTAAAGTCGTCGAAACCATACGAATTAGTTCTGAACGCGCGCGCGTGATCAATCAGAAGAGCAAATCAACAATAAAATAATTAGTTTCAACGTAAATCGTATTTTAGATTCTGAACGAAGGGAAGAAGGTAATGTTTTTAAATTAATGATGTTTATTTTTTTCTGTGTACAACTTTTCGTATGGAAATACTTGTCCAAAAGTTTCGATCAGTAACTTTTTGAAACCGGATTTACCTCTAGATGGTATGTTAAAGAGGTCATTTTTTGAATTTCACAATTCTTCAATTTTTTTTTTTTTTTGGAAAAAAATACCCAAAAATTGACAAAAACGATTCGTTAACCATCGAACTGTATGAAAATTTAAACATAGATAGAAAATAATATAAAAAAGATTTTGGCGCAAGAAAATTTTGAAAATGTGAAAAAACATTGTTCTAACATTTTTTTTTTTTTCATTCATTTTTTACATTATTAACTTCCCCAGTTTAGAATCGTTTTATTGAAGAAATGATTTATCGTTTCTTTAAAATTCAATACACCGGTCAAGAGAATTCCATCCGACGTGCGAAGAACACCCCGACGAGCAAAGTACACCCATCGTGCGAAGTATGTCCGGCTTTTTTGAACAAACGTTTAAAACCCGTGAACGCGTTTCGACTCGAATACGTGAATTTTCGACTGAAATAAATATATATCGTACAAAAAGAAACACGTACGCGGCGTTTCGAAAAGGAAATATATTTTTATTTTAGTTTTTTCCTAAAAGCGCATAATATAACGCGATTGCGGCGGCGGCGTAGGCGTGATAAATTACGCAGTGGCATAGCCGTAACATTTTGTTTCGGAGGAGGGGAAAAAAAGAAAGATTAAAACTCGTATTTATATCAAGTTCGCGGGGAGTCGTTAACGATAATATCATCACTCCACTCGGAATAAAACTTTACACACAGTACCTGCGCGCGATTTTCTGTGTAGACACGAGCGTTTATGAATTATTACGCGCAGGTCGCGTGTTATATGCAGACTCGGGGGGAAAAAAAACGTGTATCCCTTTTGTGGCGCGTACACGAAGTTAATTAAATAATATCAAAAGATAGGTACGGTGTACCCGTGGCAATGGAGCAAGCGTGGCGCCGTCGTCACCTCGTATTTACGCGGGAATAACGCGGACACAAAGTCACCGGGTCCGACAAGAGGGGGGGGAGGGGGTGTTGCTTTGGGATTTGTCCCCGGGACGGGGGGGGGACCGAAAATGCATCGACAAACGAGTAAATAGATTTCCATAAGAGCGTTTTCAAAGTGATGAAACGTACAAATGAAACTCTGCATGTTGTATAAATACGTTAAGCAGGATATATTTTGCACCGCGGGTTAGATTCTTCGCTCTTCGGGTCGGACACAATCGGTGACGATAGATTATTGGTTAGATAATACGATTCCGGGCGAAGTACGTTAATAACACAAAGAACAATATAATAACCGTAATTTTCGACACGCCCGCCAAGAGAATCTGACCCGAGGCGCGAAGAATTTCCGGCTTTCATATCTATACTTTACATTTACTATTTCCATTTATATCCAATATTTTTTTCCCATATTTTCAAAATTTTCTCGCGCCACAGTATTTTCCATATTATTGTTTATCTATGTTTCATTTTTTTTTTATAAAACTTGAATTAATAAAAGATAATTTCCAAAGATTATTTTGGATAGTTTATCGCAAAAATTGAGAAAATAATTGAGAATTCGAAAAATTACAACATCTCTAAAGTACCATCCGGTTTCGAAAAGATTTGTTAAAAGCGTTTGCGAAAAAATTTCATGAAATTTACAAAATATGTAATGTGTTCGTTGAACTTGTAGATGAAATCGTTAAAAAATTGTTTATTTAATTTTATCTATTTCAGCTGATGTTTTGTGCGAATTTTTCCCAAATGAAAATTTCGAGTTGTTTATTTTTTATTGACATGTCAATGCAATTTTTAAAAAGTAGGCGAATAGTCATCGGCTCTCGACGGCCCCGTTTTTCAAAAGACCGCTATTCCAAATTTTGGTTTGTTTTTCGCCCATCGTCAAAACCCGAACGTCGTGACGATTCGACGACACCCAGGTGTGAGCGACCACACAAGTGCAAAGGTCGGAGCACGCTTATCCTCGTCGTTCGCGCAAAAGCCAATAAACTTTCAACAATTGCGTTTTTCAAAAAAAAAAAAAAAAACATCCGAGGTGATGTTATGCATAGCGTAAAGAATAGTTTTAAGTTTGCAAAGTAAAAGTATTCCGCCGACGCGGCGGACCTTCGACCTCCATTTGTTATTTCTGTTAAACTTTTTTTATTTTTCGACTCGAACTTATATGAAACTCAGCGCGGAAGTCTTTGCCTACATAATATGATCGCGTCATCGTTTTCGGTATCGAAAACACGTCGGACGAAAAATAAAAAGTTAGAAACGGGCGAAAGGGTGGGCGCGGGGCGTTGTAAAACTGATTTAACGCGGGCTCATATATATATATATTTTTTTTTAAACAAAACAAAACGTTAAGTCGGCGTTTGAATTAAATGTGCAAACACATTATTTTATCATATTGTTTTGGTCACGTCTACGGCGGCACGTTGTCAACCACTCTTCTGTAGTCTTTAAGACTCAATGCAGAACGACGAATATGGTTCACCAAGGACGTTGCAAAAATTAACACGTTTGTTTTTCGAGTTACCACTTATAAAATTAACAGCTTTAACCACTTGTCACCACGGTGCATCTGTAAATTCCAATATTACGGTCACTCCGAACGCTACACGACGATCCGTTTATCGTATTTTAAATGGTAAAAAAAAGTTAAGTAAAGTACTTAAGACATACTTCTCACCGGGAGCATTGTTCGCTTCTCGGGTCAGAAACTTTTGGTGGGTGTGTTGAATTCGTCTTTTTTTTTCGATTTATTCTGAGCAAAGTGTGTTAATATAACATAATGAACAAAAATAGTCGTCATTTTCAACACACCCACCGAGAGTATCAGATCCGATGAGCGAAGAATACCCGTGGTGCGAAGTATGTCCGGCATTTTTGTCTATACTTTACTTCGTTTTACTTTTTTTATGTCATTAACTAAAGAAAAATAAATTTAATGCGAAAAATGTACACAATATTTTTTTTTTTATATTTTCAAAATTGTCTAACTCTAAAATATTTTCCATATTATTATTTATCTATGTCATAATTCTCATAAAATTTAGATTAAAAAAAGTTTTTTTTTTTATCTATATTGAATTATATTAAATTTTATCAATATTAAATCTATATATTTAGTGCCAAATTAATTGTCAAATTTTGGGTAGATTTTCCCAAATTTTGAGAAAACAATTGAGAATGTTGAATAACCATTCTTTTTATTATACTATTTAGAGGCGATTTTGGTTAAAAAAGTTAAAGGTCGACATTTTTAGACAAGTATTTCTATATGAAAAAGTGTTTACAGAAAAAAATAATGAACATCATTGTAAAAATACCAACTTTTTATCTTCGATCAGAATCTAAAAATTAATACTTTTCTGGCCACATCTCTGCATGAGCTATCTATCACTATAAGTATTAGATTTATACTTTGAGGTACAAAGTGAGTAAAATTTTTCAATTTAATGACTTTTGTATATTCACATATGTATACCTAGCCGACAAGACGTTTAAATCGAAATAATTGTATATAAAAAAAAAAAAACTTAAGAGACGTCTACTAAACGTTTATTATGTAGTACATCAAGTCGTATTTACAGAAAGAAAATGAACAAATTAAAAACATAAGTTTTAACTCAAACTGATTTTCTTTGGGGCATAGGTGGAAATGGGGCAGGACACCAAGCCCCCTCCCCAAATTTACTCAAAGCCTCTCGAGAATTTTTAAATTACATAGGCTTATACCACTAAAGGGCGCTAAATCAAACAAATACATATTTTTCACCCAATCAAAATAAATAAATTGTATCTTACATTCGCCAATGCTTTGGGGTATGACGACAAAAACCAAAAAATATTGTAATATGGATACAAACATGGGGATACAAAGCTATAACACGCGAATGACCAATCTCCGCCGCAGTTTTCTCACCGGATTCTTATCTACTTTGTTCGTAACATTAATTTATTATGTCAACGAAAGTTGAAAATTAATGTAGCAGAAAAAATACCATTTTATGAGCGATTTCACGTTCCACAAGACTGCAGTATTTTCGTACGGCATTTTAATATTATTTTAACACCGCGAGAAACGTTTGCCGGAGACTAAAAGTGGACAAGGTGTCGCGGCGAACTTTTACAAAAAAAAAAACACTCGTCTGACAGTAATTAAATCATAAGTGTCAACAACCGCGGCCGGAGCTCTT
The DNA here is from genome assembly GCA_025469315.1 of Stegophylla sp. TES_Ste_2020. Taxonomy (NCBI): domain Eukaryota; kingdom Metazoa; phylum Arthropoda; class Insecta; order Hemiptera; family Aphididae; genus Stegophylla; species Stegophylla sp. TES_Ste_2020. The sequence continues at coordinate 12,148 of JAIPRM010007564.1, read as the reverse complement.
TTTCAACAAATCTCGTGTTGTGCAAATAACTTTTCATAATATTTCGGTTTTTGCTTTGTGTACACGTTTAATCGTTTTACATCTCAATTTAAACGAAATCGAAAATCTCTCGCGAAAACCGTTTAGGACGTAGGTACTTTTTTTTTTTTTTTAAATAACAAAATATTTTTTTTTTGTCAATATCATAATATGTTATGTTTTTGATTAAAACGACCACAATTGAAAATATTATTATTATTATTATTATTGTTATTATTATTCTATGTAATAACTCTGTTTGAAACATAAATAAAATGAAATCTTATACAATATAGAGATATGCGAGAAAATAACAGAATAATATAACACGTCCATGACCTTTAAATTTATTACAAGCGTCCGCCGGGTCGATCGATACGTCACAGCTGTAGATTGGACGTAAAATAATAATAATAATAAATAAACGAATAAAATGAAAAAGTTACAGAAAAGTGAAAGTTAGGATTTGTATCGCCTCGAAAGAACGAGTGTTCTTGTGTTGATCCGTGTTGTTTCATGCCGCGTCACTCGCACGACGAGCGCGATTCAGACGGCGTTTTTAAGTTTTGAAACAACAAAAGCTCTTTACTCCAGAAATCGGGATCAGATCAGCGTTGTGAGATTTCAGAATGGAGAAATGCCACGCGCCTGGGTATAATTGTGTAAATTTCAATCAAACAAACGATTAAATTTGAATTTTTTTTTTTTCACACCGAGTGGAGCGAAGAAGTTAATGATGCTTATTTTTTTATTTTTTATTTATTTGTGTGTACACGTTTTCGTGTAGAAATACTCGTGCAAAAGTTTCGAACAGCAACTTTTTTTGAATCCTCTAGATGGTAATTTTGAATTTTTTCTAAATTCTCAAAATTTGAGAAAAACTAGCCGAAATTTGACAAAAAAAAAAAAAAAAAAGACTTTTTTAATAATCCAAAGTCTATGAAAATTTAAAAGTACAGGTAAACAAAAAGATTTTGCGCAAGGAAATTTTGAAAATGTGAAAAAAATTATATACATATATTAGATTTAACTGGATTTAATTCAACTTATTAAGTTAACACAACACTGATAAGTCAAGTTAATAAAATGTCAAAGTTCAAAATTTAAAATTAACTACTTTTCAACTCGTTTACGCCCAGCCTTGATTAACTCCAAACAAATGTATTATAGTGTTATAGGTACTTAATTGTATTATTATCGTAGCAAATGTCTTGAATTTTTATCCTGGTAATAGTACCAAAAATGTTGTAATCTTAATATTGTGGTGTTGCTCGTTTTTAATTTTGTTTTCTAAACATATGGTATGTATCTATTATAATATAGCGTTTACCTCGTAAAAAAAAAAAATGGCTCGCTACTATTACGCTTATCCTAAAGGGGGACTCCACGTCCTCCCCTCATCGCCCCTCTATTTAATCGTTGCCCATCAACTCCTAGTACAGTCTTCTGGTATATGAGCCTGCTAATACGTATTGCGTTTAGTCGACGTTTTGAACCGATGTGACGCGTGTGCGAAAAGATTCCCCGAGTTCAGATTCGAACGACAGACGTCGAGAGAATCGTTCAAGAGGAAAAACTAATAAGCACAACAATTATTACGTCATCAGAAATGGAAATTTTTAAAAACGATTTCAAAACGCGACCACACCACCAATGATTGTTTTATATACACTGTCAAAAGGATTAAAGAAATGATAAACGTCTAAGTTTTAGTATTTTTTTTCTTTTTTTTTGCAACGCTATGCTTTTTCTTACACCACATATGATGATGATGATGATGATGTGATTTTGACATTTTTGTTTTCATGTCGATCGACAAGACACGTTTGTCCGCCAAACTGCACATTTTATTAAAAATATTGGCGAGGAAAAAAAAACAGTGATATAATTTGGGGGAGCAGACGAGCACATTTATATTATATTCGGTCGATATATTCGGCGCCAGCCAATTTTAGTACAACTGGAATGACGGTTTCGCGACACATATTAGTCATAAGTTCCAAACTCTTTTACCAGAGACGCGAATAAAAATGATTTCAATATTATTCTCACGATTCGAGTGGTGTTGCCTGGTTCTAATGAAGGTTTTTCTCTCTCTCTCTCTCTCTCTCTCTCTCTTTTTTTTTTTCATTAAAACGCTCGAGTGATTTCCCCCACAGCGAAAAACGACGGAGAAACGACGGAGCTGCAGAAGTTTGTCTACGAAAAACTATTACAGTACATTTGCAGACATCAATAACGTCGAAGATAATCTCTATAAGAGCTAAATTGTTTGTTTATTGTTAATTGTTTTTATTTTTGACATCGACATTTAATGCTAGCGACTACAAACAGTACAAGCAGATAAAAATACATTACATTTTTCATTTATTTTATGAGTAATTGCAAAAACTACATATTAACATATATACAGGACCAGATTTAGGGGGTTTTAAAGGGGTATAGTCCTCGGGCCTCAAGATACTTAAGGTTTTTAGGGGCCCAGAATTTTATATTCGTATGCAGACTAGGTCCTTCGAGAAGTCATCGATTTCGTTATACTAATACCGTGAGCGACATTGTAACGTGAACGTCCGCGTTAATTAACCGAATACACCGAAAGGGTCGATTGAAACATTTCTCTAAGAAAAAAAATACAAAAACCAAACGATTGCCGCGGAAAAAATAAAATCGGAGGAAAACAATACACCACGAATTACACAGCATCGTCGTCGTCGTGTTTGTTATAAACACCAACGCCGGCCGCAGCCGCCTAGGCCGTGACAAAGGTGATCAATCAGAACGCCTATATATATATATATATATAATATATATATTGTTGTGCTGTGCAGGAGCAGCGTTCTAATGTAATTATAATATCGGTCGGTACAAATGATCTCCCCCGGCCGCACGAACGTCAAACTCAGTACGAAACGTGTTCGCGTTCATAATCGCGCGCGCGCTATCGAACGAACCAAAAAAAAGGTTTCCGGGGTTTTTTTTTTTTAATAATATTTACAGCTGAGTGAAGTGAAGTGTTTTTATAGTAACGTTTTTCTATTTTTTTTTTTTTTCGTATAACAGTACTCGTCCAAAAGTACTCGGCCAACGACATTTTGAATTACAATATTCGCTTCTAGATTAGGGGTGAACATATTTATAATCAATAAAAAACCGGGACGAATAATTTCGGCACGATTCTGAAAGAACGACTCATAAAATTATTTGGTAAATTTTTCATTGTCTTTACACAGATAATAAAATAAATTTTTTTAAAACATAACTTATTTGTTACAATATCTCAGATGATTTCGGTAAACGTGAATCGCTTATAATATACTGCATTTCAACCCGTTTGGTAATATTTTTGAATTTTTTAAAATTTTAAATACTCCACAGTGTTGAATATTGATCATCACAGAAATACTTTATTTATTTTATTTTTTTTAATTATCATTGCTATGGACAATATAGGAACAACAAGTCGATTCTTTCCCTATAGTACTTATACATAATATTCGCTCTATCGCTACACCAGTTCCTGGATTTACCCATACATATTAGCTTTTAAATATTACTCAGCTTCTGAAAATAATTTTTTCTTCCTTTCCTACATGAAAACCATTTAAATTCATACCCCTAAATTTTGTACCAATTATAACTGTTTCGCTAAAATGTAATAATTTTGTGAATTGATGTCTGGTAAAAACTTACATTACATAAATATAAAATATGTCTGGAGTTTTACCTTTAATATTTGTTAATTCCCAATGCGTTTATTATTACTTCTGTTATTTAAGAACCGAAAATTCGAATATTGATTTTTTATTAATTATTGTAAAGATGTAACATTTCCCTTTTTTCGCATAAAATATTTTTTCATTACGTGCATGACATGATAGTAACGGGATTAAAACGGGACCACCTCCTAAAGACGGGACAAAAAGCGTCCCGTTTGTAGTCTTTCGGGACAAGGGGATATGATGCTAAAAAAAGGGACAATCCCGTTTTTAACGGGACGTTTGTTTACCCTAATCTAAATGGTACTTTTAAAAGGTCATATTATGTCGAAATTTTCAATAGTTTTTTTTTTTTTAAATTTGAGAAAAACTACTCGAAAATTGATTTGGAAACTAACTTTTTTCTAATCCGAACTTAACGAAAATTTAAATATAGGTGAATAGCAATATTATGAGAAATGTTCTGACGAAAGAAAATTTCAAAAATGTAAATTGAATGCTAAATGCAAATTAAAATGAATGTAAATGAAATGCTTTTCATAGTTAATAGTGAAATATAAAACCTGCCGAGTAAATAATAAACTTTTTTTTTTCTAATAATTGTATAAACTTAAACTAGAGAAAAAAATTGTCTCGAATAAACACAAGGAGTTCCGCTCAGAAGAGGAGTCTTGTTGAAGAATAATGATTTGTCGTTTCTTTAAGATTCAACACACCCAAAAACATCACGCCCAAAAAGCGTGGAATGCCCATGGTGCGATGTACGTCCGGTGTCTTTTTTTTTTTTTCTCTTTTCATATACATATACGTTTTCTAAACGATGCGCGTATGTATACGAGATGACGATTTATACGCCACAGTCGAAGGTTATATATTCACGAATATCCGGACATTCGCCGCCGCCGACACGCATATAAAAACCTTTTGGGGTGTGCCACCGCAATAAATCCCCGAGTGATACGTCAAATTGTGATCAATTTATCCGACCGCTTTAATAATAATAAATTTGACTAACCGCATAATATAATCGTATCACCCTCAATCACGTACACAAGGCGCCGCCCATACCTCCTACCCTACCTACATACACTTACTCCGTTGTTGTACACAACTCCCGTGTACATATATATATATACCCCCGAATAACGCGCGTGTCAAAGTCAATAACGTCTTTTCTTTTTTTCGGCCACTCAGAGGCGAATATTTTATTTATTTACATTTTTTTTTTTTTTTTTTTTTTTCGAAACCCCTTCGAGCACTAAAGGAGTTTCGTATAAATTAATTGTTAAAAAGTCACATTTTACATTAATTATTACTATTATTATCATTATTATATCCTTTCTTTTATTACGTTCTTTATTACTAGGAGGGTCGTAAGTGTGATATATTTCACACGGAATTTTCATTTTGAAATAATTCGAAAAAGTCGACAACTCGATTTTTTTTTTCCCCAAGAAATATTACAATAACACTGAATGTATTTTATTTATAAGTCTTGTTAATATTCAAATATAAAAATGGTGATAAATAGCTTAGTCAAAGTATATTGTTATATCTGTTACGTCTGGTTGTTTTGGATACTTCATAAACACCAAAGTTTCCAATAACTGATATACCTATAAACACAAACGTACTTCCATGAACTAAGGCAATTCTGTTCATGGAACAAACTGCCAAAGACAATAACTATCATCATCTAATGATTTGTCGATATTATTATTCTATGTCGAGCCGCAATATGAACAGTAACTTTGTGGCAAAAATTTTACCTCTATACCTGCAGAATATTTAGTGATATGATGAGAAAATTTTCTACAAGGACATTTAGTGAGATTTAATGAATTTTTATAAGTGAATCTATGCGTATTTTCAATTTTCAATCAAATTTTAAAATTATACTTCATTACATAACTCGAAATTTTGATAAATTCGAGTTAGATATCTCGAATAATACATACCTCGAAATGAATTTTTATCCCTCTTGAACTTTCGCGACTCGACTGTAACTTTTTACACACGTATTTATCAATGTTTAATTCCGATTAAATCGCATCGTATTCATAATAATCAATCAATTATTATGTTGACTTTCCTTAAACGATAACTTTGAAGTATAAGTGAGCTATTGTATACTTAAAAATTGTAATTTATTTTGAAATAGATTATTAGTTTTCCTTTGATGATTACAAATTTATAAACGATAATAACGATAAATTATAATAATATGCTAAATTTGATATATAGGCTATAGTCCCTGATTTAAAATTTTAAAATTATAATTTATAATACAAATTTATGATTTTATAGGTTTAAATTTAAGCAGTAACACCACATATTTGTTCATAATCGTGCATCCAGAAAAAAACATATACGTATATTTAAAACATGCCTAATTAGTAATTATTAAATATTAAATAAACAAGAATAAAGAAATTAATATATTATTTCTAAAGATTTGTTTTTTTTTTTAACTGTGTGTATATGAACTATTATGTAATTTGTTTCATGTAAGAAATATTTCTATAACATTTTTCATCAACTCAACCAAAGGTTCTTACTGTATTTCCCTACTATAGTTGTATACCAAATTTTTCTTTTCATTAAAATGAAACAATTCATAAAAGTTTCATGAAATATTTAACGAAATATTTCAATAATAATAATAATAATAATAAATAAATTTCACAGAATTTTTGAACCGTATTATACTTATAGTCAGAGTGAAATAAACGTTTTAGTTCTTCACCTGTACACAGGACGTGAAAATCATAAAATATATATATATATATATATATATTTGTATTCCGTTTTATAACGTGGGCGTACCTAACGGATTTTGTAATATTTGTGCACGGATCAAGAATTATAAAATAGAAAAATACCGAAACGAACAACAGAGTACTTGCACGCGAGGTGATTACTAAAAAAAAAAAAAAAAGAAAACGAGGAAAAATAATAATAATAATTATACGTATTAAATGAATTGCATATAGAAATTAGGGGAAAATATTAATAATAAAAAGTTATTACATGTCGTTTAAACGGCGGTTTATGCTTTGTACTTAACGAGAGCACTATAATAATTATTGGGTCATAACTTATGTTTTCCCGTTGCGGTCAAAAGTATCACGGCATTTTATACAGGGCGATTCATTAAGCAAGTTCACCTCTTTTTTTGGCCGTAAAACGTAAAAATTTGGATTTTGATTTTTGACTACACCTGTCAAAAATCTTTTTCTGCGAATTTTCATGTATTTAAAAATCAAAATTCTAACTAGTAGTTTTTTAACTATTCAAATTTAAGTACTAAGGAAAATAGTCGCTTGGATGCATATTTTTAGTTACCTATGTAGTAATATATTATATTATGCGCAAAACATTATATTCTTAAGACTTAAATTTGAATAATTCAAAAACTACTCGTTCGAATTTCGATTTCATTACACTAAATTACACAGAAAAATCACTCCGCCGCGAAAATCAATTCTGGAAAACATAGTTTTATAATAACTTGAACATTCCGAAAAAAAAACTTCAGATTTTCGAATTTGCGCTTAAAAAAAAAAAAAAAATCACCCTGTAGAACGAACTGCAGTGTTTACTATAATATAATACTCGACAAATAATATTTATATTATTTCGTTGTAAATTTTCAAACATACGAAACGGATATAATGCGAAATATAGTGTATATATATATTATAATAATATTATACAGGAATATTGTTTATGTATTGTTTTCGGTAATATTCAAATAAATATTTACAAATGTAGAATTATGTTTTAGTATCTACCATATATATATATATATGCATATATAATTGATTAAAAATTGGAGTATTGTTTTTTTCAAAATCATTTTGCCCCTCGTTTATGTAAATATAAACGGGAAAATGTTAATCGTAACCACGAAAAGTGTATTTTTATTGGACATACAATATATTATAATATGCTAAGGGAAAATGTTAATTTTATGTTGATAAATATTATAATACGTGTCTTCATAAAATATAAAAACGACGTCGAAAAAGATACTTTTAGAATTAAATAATGTAGAACAGAAAATCCAAAAAAACAGTAGTTAGCAACCCTAAAGTGCGTCATGGTTTCACATTTAGTAAAGTATTAATAATTTTCTTTTTTTAATTGTTCTCATAATAAATCATACGTGACTATAAATTGTCTACACCACAATAATAAGGATCGTTAATTGCCGCCAGTGTTGAGCAAATATGACTAAATAATTTTCTAGATAAAGATAAAGATAATTTAATTAATTTTTATCAAGGTAAATATATTCTTTTTAATAAATGCTAAGATAAATAAAAAAATATAAGATAAGGTACTAAAATTTATCTGAATAAATAAAAAGATAATAGTTTTTGTTATGCTGATTTATGATTTTAAAAAAATCAATACTTTACCAGGAGCATTGCATAAAATAAAAATGTAATTTTGGAAAAAATGTAATTTATAGAAGTACATACTTAACAACGAAATGTTTATTTCTGTACTACTGAAAAATTCATTCAAATTTCTAAAATGTGTATGGAAGACATATTTAAGAATAGGAGTCCTCCACCGAGTTGTTAAACGGTAGTTTAAACATTGCCGATTTATTATTATCATCATAAAAAAATTAATTTATAATTGGGAATTTATTCATCTAGATTTATATTATATTTTCCAATTAATAATTCGAAATATTATTGTACGCGGAACATAACGCATCGGTATATCTGTTGACGATCAACGCGAACAAAAATTACGGTTTTAAAATGTTGTTTTATAGTTTTCTTTGACGTTAGCCAAAAAAAAAAATCCTAAATTCTCTTACGCGAAATGTGTTTACTTTTAAAAAATAATAAAAAAAAAAAAAATACTAAACACTTATGAACCGAAAGTCGGTTAGATAATATTTTTGAATATTTCCTTTTCCTGTGTGAGTAAAAACAACGCGTGAACTGCGCCGCGAGTACAAAATGAGTCGTGCTCCGACGACGGAGTAAACAAAAACGATACGACGGAGAAGAAACAAAATAATAATAATAATAAATAAAACAACATAATAATATTCGACGAGTAACAGCCATTGGAAAATATACTTTGAAAAATATAATACTCGTGACAAACTGCGCGTCAACACGGAAGCGAGCGACGTCAACGTGATAGGATCGGTACACGTCGTTTACCGGGACAAAGCGGTCTTTATAAATACAAAATAATATTGCGCTGAATTAAAAGCTATCAAAACGACACGTGTTATGTGCAATTATCGATTTAGCGTTTTACGTTCGACGACGACAAACCGAGTTCGATGACGATTCGTGTGTGCTGCAGGCCAGACAATAATCTAAAACAGCGAAACGTAATCAGAGAAAATCATATTTTTTTGCCCCGACGTATTCGCAGAGACGGTGACACGCGAAAATAACGCCCCCGACCCGTTGTTGTATAATAATCTATATATAGCTTTAGAACCCAAAATCCGACAAAACTAGATTTCACGAATCCCTTTAGTCAATTCTGGTTTTTTAACTATTTAACTTAATACCATCACCGTAAAAACTAGTTTCGACTTATTTTCGTTTAGTTAGAACAAGTATTGTGTCTGATAAAAACTAAAATTATCTAGTGAAAATCTTAGTTATTTTTAATCTGAGTTAAAAAAAAAAACTATCGAAAAGTTGAAACTAAATAGGTACTATTATCAGGTAGTGAACTACCCATACGAAATTATTTATTTTTTGCATTGCTTTACAATGCTCTTTTTACTCTGTTTCTACTCATTTGTTTGATTCGAAAGACGAAAGAGATATTAAGGATTGGGGTTGGCCCACTGAATATGTTAAAAAAAATCTATTTTGGTAAGCTTTGGTAAACAGTTGTTTTCAATAGATATATTTTGAAAAAAAAAAAAAGAGCCGGACATAGCCTGTATTCTTTGTTTCTCGGTTAAGATTTTGTGGAATCGGAGGAGTGATGTAAAATTTTTTCAATCTGAGCGGAGCTTTGGTTACGGTAGTCATAAAGTTATAATAGTAAATAAAATTAAAAAAAAAGATTTATTGACTATTATTATTTTACCATCGTTACAATATTCAACAAATGATGTAAAAACGTGAAAACACACAATTAATAAAAAATAATTAATCGGTTGTTATCAAATTTACTATAGTAATCGAATAAATAATCAAAAAAATAATGTAAAAACACGTTTTACGCTGTGTCAACCCTTAGGAAAATTGCGAATTTCGAAAAATGACTATCTAGATCAGAGTTTTGATTCAAAAAATGACTCTTTGAAAAATTTGGACAAGTATTTCTATACGAAAAAGTGTTCACAGAAAGTGGGGGAAGAGAAATTATCTCATCGTAAAATCATAAGCCGCTCAGAATCTAGAATAGATTGGGTTTTAATCAGTTTTTTTCCCCCAATAAAACCACCCAGGTAGTATTTTTTTTTTTTTTTTTTTTAAATCCTTCGATATTCCTGGTTTATTGGGGTTTCATCACGAAAAATCCCTATGTACCGGAGAAGATTGTTTATTTAATTTTTTTTTTTTTCAAAAGAGGCCGGATTTCACCGACTCTGATTGGAACAATAACACACACACACACACACATATATATATATATATTGTTTGCATAGTCATTTTTTTCATTATTTTTTACGCAGTCCTATCTCAATATGTGTGTGTGTGGTGTTAGAACTCGCTATATGTGCGTCTCAGGTATAGTCTATACCTTATTTGTGAATAAATACAAAATACAAAAATCAGTTTGGTGACAATCCCGGGAAAAAGTTAAAATATAATAATGTCAGAGGAAACAATAAGTTCTGTTATCTAGCAACGGTGACGAGTTGCCGGGTGGTAAGCTAATCATTTATAATAATTATAATCGACCGCGGAATAGGAAGAACAAAGATGAGATCTGGTCTCGTTGAATTTTCACTCCTGGAAGATAACATTATTAATACCGTTACAAAAGCACACGACGTCGGTGTAATGTGGAATCGCAGAGGAAAAACAAAACGAAAAAAAAACCAAACGTAAAAGCGCGTTCTCCAAAAAATATCAAACGACCGGACCCGGGCGAAAAACCTTATAAACACAATGTAAGGCAAAACAAGCGTTGTATATTATTATAGGGTGACCATACGTCTTGTTTTATTAAGGTTTGTCCTGTATTTCAGATCTGTGTCCTGTTGTCCTGACAAACTTCTCTCAGGACGCTTTTTGTCCCGTAATTTCAAGTCTGTCCCATATTAATCCCATTTTTTGACTTACTGTTGATTTAAAATTTTTGAAATTATTATTATTGAATAAAATAATGTAAGAATCTAGAAATCTTTTGGATACCATTAGATCAATATTATAATCCTAAAATGAATTAACAAGTTTTTTTTTAGAAAGTTAAGTATACAATATGCATAAATAAAGGATTTGAAGAAATTTCAAAAAGTATCAATTTAGTTTCATTATGTTATTTTATGTTTTTCAAAATAATGTTTTTAAATTTAATCTATAATAGGTAGTTTAAAAATTATACTTCTGTCACGATTCAAAAACATATATATATATATATGTAATATTTATTTATTTAAAAATATTATGAAAAGTATTTTTGTCCTGTATTTTATTTTCTTAAATATGGTCACCCTATATTATTATTATGTAATTGTCGTCTATACCAGTTCAATTACTTAAACCAGACGTTCCCAAATTTTTTATGGTACGACCCATTTTGGGCATTTTTTCAGTTTCGGTGACTCAAAACAAAAATCAAATGTATTTATTTTTTTAATTTTTTGCTTGTCGAGTGACAAAAATGAAAAAAAAAAGCATTAATTTGTATTAAAATTTTTATTGAATAATTTTGATAACTTTAAACAACTCTAATTATTATTACAAAATTGTGAAATTTATATAGTTATATGAATACGTATAAACACGAATACAAAAAAAAAAATTCTTTTACAAAAATATTTTTCAAATTTCTATATTTACATTTTCATACAATTTTAATTGCATTTTTTTGTCAAATTTAAAAAAGGTTTTCTTAAATTTTGTAAAAGTATTGAGAAGGAATTTCGAATAATTTGACTACCCCAAAATGGCGTCTAGATGCAAAGTCTGATTAAGAATCATGGAAAAAAATAAACACCGTTGGAAAAAAAACTTGCTTCTTCACTCCACTCAGAATCTAACATTCATAATGCGACCCACTGAAAATTCAATCACGACCCATAGTTTGGGAACCTCTGACTTAACACGTTGATGGACATCACTGCTATAGCAGTCATGCACTTGACTGTAATTCCAGCATCACTTCTGTAGTTGAATAAGTATTGGTGTAGCATAAAAATATGTAAGAGCTTTTTTTTTACAAATAAATATATAAATACA
>JAIPRM010007563.1:0-17053 GCA_025469315.1 Stegophylla sp. TES_Ste_2020 | reverse complement strand
ACCTCTTTAAAGTACAATCTAGAGGCAAATCCGGTTTCAAAAAGTTATTGATCGAAACTTTTTGACAAGTATTTCTATACGAAAAGTTGTACACAGAAAGAAAAAAAAAATAAATAAATAAAAATAAACATTATTGTAAAAACACTAGCTTCTTCACTTCATTCAGAATCTAAAATACTTAAAACCGCTAATGAAAATCCTCAACAACGCGAGACATAACGTTTATCTACCAATGTCAAGTTTAGATAACTACACGTGGTATTTATAAATTCATATTCAAAATGATATGCCTATGCCCTATTTCGTTTGGTTAATGATAGGATATTTTTATCGTTCAAATTTGTACTTAATGTAGATGGGGGAGGTCGCGAAAAGATTGACCATATTTTATACTTATTTTTGGGGTTGCGACACTAAAAAGGTTGAGAAACGATGGTTTAGACTACGTACCTACTCGTACGATCGGATCCGGGGCGGGGGAGGGGCTAAAGTTCTATATCCCAGGGTCGTAAAAATATGGAACGAAAGAATGACGTCCATTTCGTACCGGAGGGTGAATTTTACATTAAACTGCGTGGAGACCGACAGAGTCGTATGGTAGAAAATGTCGAGCCGTGGGTAGGACGTGCCCGAGGAGGTGGTTTTGCATCTTTCATCCCTCCTCATATCGGTTGAATAGAAATAAAAACTACATTTAGGAAGTTTTACGAGTATTATGGCTGAAAATAAACTTAACGGTTTAGTCGTGTTAAGTAAATTCACTGACAAAAACTTTAAACTCGTGATAAAGTCATTTAGTAACTGATCAAACACATAGAAGATTTAAATTTAAAAGTTTTTATGTAATATGAATGTAGGTAAGCACTTATTATGTTAATTAGCATGTTATACGTTAAGTTTCAGTGTAGATATTTTACCAACCGAATATTTTTTCAATTTAAATGTGTTTATTAATGTCAATAATGGCATATATTATAATTTGTTTTTGTTGTTTACTAAAAAATAAAAAATACTGGATCTTGACAAAAATATCGAGTAGGACACACAAGTGTGGTAGAGATTAGAATGCTTATATGGATTAGTAAACTGTTGTGAGTCGTGGAGTCATTTTATTTCAATAGTTTATCAGATGAGAGAGAATGCACTGAGGCAGTTTGAACAAAATGTGATGAGAATAAATGAATTAAGTTGTAAGTCGCGTAAATTAATATGGAAGAAACTAGGGGAAGGGGAAAAAAAATTAAAAGAATGTGTTCGGGTGTGATTGAAAGTGATGTGAGGGATGCTGGGAGTGTGTGTGAGATAGAGTGAGAGAGAGAGATCGTGTTGGGTAGAAATACAGGACTAAGATACCCAAAATAAATGAGAAATTAGGTGAGGGAAAAGAAGTTGATAGTTGATACCAAAGACATATCCTGGCTCAAAACTGGTAGGTAACATTTTAAACGGAACACCCGAGGCGCGTCCGTCAAAAAAATATACAAGAGGTGTTTTCCACTGGTTCTGTCTGGTAGCAGAATTTTTTTTTTCAGTTTTCAGGGGTTCTCAGTGGCGTATTAAATTTATAAGTGCAGTATTTATATATTATATATTTAACTATAGTATCATATTTATTTATTATTAAATTTATTTGTATTATTGACTATATAGATTTTTTAAACCATTTGAGTGATTTTTTGTAATATTTGACCAACAAATTTTTAATTGACATAATATGATTTATACCAATTATTTATTTATTACCTGTTTTACATTATTGACTATATGATTTGTTTTTGTTTAGATTCAACGTGAATTTGTTTTTTATATGCTATGTATTTGACACATAACAAATGAATAAATATTTATTATTTATTTAATTAATTTTGGTTTTAGAACCCCTGATTAAAATACACGAACTTCGTCCTAACTGATCCGGAATGTACCTCATGTGTTCCCATTTCAAAACTTCTCGGTACTATCTCGGTCAATCAACTATTTTTCTCTGCTATCAGAGTTTATTTAGAGCTCTCCTAAATCGTGGTTTAGTCTATAAGGTCACAATTATTATTAATCTGCGCATTATGTTTACTTTGAAGAATTTATACAAAAGCGGCTTAAGGCTCACTATATATTACTACATAGACATTTTCAGGACATGTACATAGAATAGATATAAAAAGGGCTTAAGGAATATTTCATCCTTCTACACACAAGTTTTCAGGACTTGTGCAAAGGAAATATATAATATTTCCTAGAGAAGAGACTTAGAACACACTTCATCTTTCCAGATACACGTTTTCAGGGAATATAATAGTATTTTTTTTCTAACTTGCATTCTTGAGATCGTTTTAAGTATAACATATTATAAAATGAATGGAGTAATACGTATTTTGTCGCTTGGCAAATAATTATACTTATTGTTATGTAGTTCTGTCTGGAAAAAAGTGAACAATTTTGTATTTTGTAATAGTTACATATTCTTCTGAAATGTAGAAAAAAAAATATCTATGGTATTTATAAAATTTCATATTGGTATCTTGGCCTACGTCTCCACCGTGAAGATTCACACTCATTAGTGTTTCTACTCGTTTCATCATAGAATTTAAAAAATTATAATTACTCAACGCGTACTTCGGTGGCAGCGACATGCAATATTTAATGTTACATTTTTATTGTTGACCAATATTTTCTCATAGCTTCGTATCTTTTCGAGAAAACAGGTGATACCGTATACGTTTAGGTGTGTGTGTGTGTGTGTGTGTGTGTACTGTGTATCTACGATTACAAAATCGAATAGTTCGAGCACAGTGTCGTTTGTCACAGTTTTTTGATTTCGATTTTTTATCAATTCAGATTAGAAAATCCAACGAAGTTACGACACGTGGCCACAACCAGTGCAGTTGTAAAGGACAACGCTTTCTAAAAGGAACGAATGAAAGAACGACTACTTACTAAAGGATTATTAACGTGATTTGTTTGCTCATTTTTGATTTTGAGCGGAGCGTAAAAGCTATTACATTTACTTACATTTTACATTGATGTTTATTTCTTTTTGAAAATTTTTTATAAAAACCCTTTTTTTTGTGTAGAAATACTTGTTTAAAAGTTTTATACAACAACTTTTTAGGTCAAACATCGCATCTCGTCGGTTCCAGTTTGGCACAATAAATATTTTTTTACAAGCGTTTAAGCTTTGAACGTATGGCTCAAATGACGGCTGTTTCAAATAACAGTAGATTTTTTTACGTTATTATTACGTAATGTATTTTAAAAAATTGAAATTCGACATGGATTATTGGACAGAATGTTATCACTAATAAGTAATATTAAACATACTCAATATAAAACTGACAACGATTGTTGTGTATAAATTGCTGACGCTCAGCTCATAACGTTTTTGAACGTAGAAATGATTTATGATTTCTTTAAAATTCAACACATCCACTAAGAGCGTTGCACCAGGGAAGCGAAAAACACCCTTGGGGAGAAGTATGTGCCTTAGGTTCATTCTTTTCGTTTGCGATACGATACGAATACGTAGCGCCGCCGAGCGTTGTGAAGAGTTTCTTGCTCTCGACGACATATTTCTCTCGTATTTACGTAACATTCTTATGACTATGGGCCTACTCATTGACAAAATATACACGTGGCGTATGTATCAGATTCATTTTTATTACTCGTTTCAATCTCTAATATTAGCATACAATGCACACATAATCGTATTATCTGTGCACGCATGTGTGTGTGTGTAGTATCATTAAGCATTATTATCGGTCGTCGGTTTTTCTACGCACACTTTTTCTACAGAGTAGTAAGTTTCTCGGTTGTATATCGAGTGTTCAATATAATATACGGTTTGTCAGTTATGATATATAAATTATTATTATTGTCTGTGCATATGAGTATTACTACACGTGTAATGATTATGACGCGGTTTTTGTGGTTTCGTGCGGCGAACGAACGAAGACAATGCCACGAAAAATATCCCCGAAGACGGTTCGACCGACAGCGCGTCGTCCGTCCGTCTTCTCGTGATGTTTAAAAATGTTAATTGGAAACAGTCAAGGCCAATTAAATTATGGTATTATGTCACTTATTATAATATTATTATTCAACTCTCTCGGTTGCGTACACGTTAATTTTTTGATTAATTTCCGTCTATTGTCCGAAAACACACACTCGGTGTATAGTATATAGACGATGACACTAAGTACGTTTTTTTTTTTTTTTTTGTTCATAACTTCTTATTTTTAAAAATTTTTTCCTATTCGAGTGGTAAACTCTATTAACACACACACACGTTCTGTACATAATACATGTAAATCTCTGACATAACTATTGTTATTCTCGCGGTGTGCGTCTTCACTGACATATACGACTGCAGCACGGACAGACCACGAAATCTCGAGACGTTGTGCAACTATAAAACCATTAACGTGTCTAACCGTGTTAATGCACCGTAATCGGTAAGATTGAAAAAAAAACCATTAGTTAAACGTTCTGTGAATTCTATTTTTGAAATCGTAAAACAAAAAAAAAAAAAAAAAAAATTAATAAAATGTCGATTATTTCACCCCCTTCCGCGACATAATTAGATGGAACATATTCCCGTCATATTATTTAGCGTTATCCACAAATACTCGTATTAGTCAATGAATTAAAACGTCCATGCACGGAGGTTCTCTTTTCAGAGTCGTAAATTCCAACTACCGTTTTGTTATAGGAATTATTGAAGGCAACCTATAGGAGTACTACTAAGTATTGAGGTACTCGATACATAAATTTTCAATTGTAGATACAATAGTACAAGATATATTTACAATTTTCAAATATAAACAAGACATACATATTTTTAAATGTAGTAGATAAGTTATTAAACATTTATAATACTTCAATATTATTTATTTTTTTCAACAAATATGACTTTGTTGAACAATATAATATCCAAAATATCAAAGAATAATAAAACATTATTAAATAATATGTATGAATAATTGAAGAAATGTATAAAATAGAAATGTATAAAGGTTGTTAAATTTCTACAAAGAATATGATATTTTAATTTCTAATCAATACGAAAGAAAATAATTCAATTTGGTGTTTTATTGAATACTGCAAAATAGATCACTTTGGCTAGTTATATTTTCAATTGATTTTGTGTCAGTTTTTTCCTTGGAACTGAATTGTTAGAGTAAGTTTTTTTTTTCTGGGACTCGATTAGTATATTATTTCAGTTTTGAGACTCGATTCGTATGAAGTCAACTATATACGATAAAACATGATGTTATGACATCGGTAATTCTATTTCGCGCGATCGATACTAACGATTGTTGAAGCTGTGTACCTGGGAAATCGTTGTTTTGTAATAAAATTAAGTCCGAGCTAGATTAGGATTGAAATAAATTATGACGAATTTCGTCATAATCATACTAAACGTAGACAATAATATTATTTATGATCATTTCACCTCCTTTTTTTCCAAGCACACGCATACTTTTTTTCTTCTCACTCGAATTTCGTTATTCAAGGATTTTCCGTCGATTTGACGAACCCCGGATTTGGCGTAACATCCCAAATATTACACAATTTCGAAACAATCCCAACGTTTTCTAGAACTAATTTTTCACTACTAATGACCGGATATTTTCCTCCCGCGCAGTGTCTGTAGTCGATGATAATGATCGTCGTCGGTTTATCGACATGGTTCATTGTCGCATTCAACGATAACGCGCGTTTTCATCATCGGCTTATATTTTACAACATTTTGACTCTCGAAACTGTCGCCATAAGACTCATAATGCGATTACTATATACTTCTTTGTGAATTCGAAAATATCTAAGAGTGAATTTTCGAGAGAGCCAAATCGACTACGGCTTGAAATGGAAATAAACTATTTCAATTTCTATTTCAGTTTTGCCTACGATTTCAATTTCAACAACGAATTTTATGTTATTTCGATTTAAATATTATTGCGCTATTGATATTGAAATTTTTCTAGTTTCATTAAAAAAATTAATACATTGATTTATTATTGTTGCACAATATCCATGTGTAGGAGAAGTAAAAATATTGTTTAAACCGATTTAATTGCTCTGTTAAGATGGAAAAACTTGTAATAAAAAATAATGTAATAGGGAATCACTAGTTATTAAAGTTAAATTCCAGATTCGGATAAGATTCTTTCGTGTAATTTACTCGATAATTACCTGGTTAACCTACGTGCACGTATAATAATAAAAATTCTCACGACAATAATCGTTGAACGTTGATTGATTATTGTTTTCTAGGAAAACAATGCGATTTTATCGATATTTAAAATCCACTATTATATTATAATTAATATAAAAATATAAAAATATTTATATAATCGATTTAAATTTCTTCTATTTCAATATAGCAGCAGTTCCCAACCTTTTCTTCCTTCCGTACTCCTAAGTTAAATATTTTACTATAATATTTGTACCCCTCATGATTCAATTATAACTTTTTAACTTTTTTCTCATAACTGTTCTTAAAATATGTAAATAAAAAGCCAAATGGGTATTCATCGCAACTCAGGTGGAATTCTCTTGGTAGATGTATTGAATTTTAAAGACTCGATAAATAATTTCTTCCATGAAACGATTCTGAGTTCATTTAAAAACTTCCGTTTATTTAAGACTCAAAAATTATAAAGTTTATTTATATATATATATATAATCATCAAAAAATTTGAATTTCACTCAGCTATTTTTACGTCCCACTATCAACCAAAAACAGGAAAAATTAGGTTTTGATGAGAAAAAAAGTATTGGAAAAAAATTTTCCAATATTTTTTTATTACCTTTTCAAATTTTTATTTCACTAATATAGATTATGTATACTTATATGTAAATGTCCATACAGTTAAGATAATTTTAAGGCCGTTTTTCTACTGTTTTTAATAGTTTCCCTAAATTTTGAGAAAACTATTGAGAATTTTGAAAAATTACTTCTTAAAAGTACCATCTGGTTAGGTCAGATTCAAAAAGTTGCTGGTCGAAACTTTTAGACAAGCATTTCTATACAAAAAAGTTGTTATATAAAAAAAATAAAAAATAAGCATCAATGTAAAAATACTAGCTTCTTCGGTCCACTTAATGTAATAATGTAATTTAATGTATTGATTAGCATGTCGCCTGATCGGACAAAGTTTGTGATTGCACACCATCACCGTTACATAATGACATATATTTATATAAAATATACATTCAAAATCTATAAACTGTATCGAAAAATAAGTCAATTGCTAACTTTTTATTTGTGTGATAGAAGCTTCAACTTTAATAACATAAATTGCATGTTTCTGAAATGAGCCGTTTAAATAAATCAAATTCAACTTTTTCCGCCATTATCCATTTATTTTCGCTTACCCCTTGGTGTACGCGTACTCCCGTTTGGAAACTGCTGTAATATAGGGTAAAAAAATAGAATTTAGAATTAATTTATCTAACATAGATTAGAGTGACCATTCCTTTTGTTTTTTACAGGATTTAAATTCGTTATTCAATCCTGTTGACCTGAGAAACCTAAGGATGCTATTAATCCGTTTTTTTGGCAGTTTTACATACAAATTTGAGTAAATTTTAACTATTCAGTATTATTGACTAATATAAGAAAAAACATTTATCTTTCTTTGTACTTTTGTACTTTGTATCTTATATCTTTAAGTGAAGAAAGAAAAAAAAGAAGATACTCAAAAAACATTATACAAGATACAACTCATAAATGTTAAAACTTAAAAAGGTACAAATGTACCATCATACTGGATATAATAATGCTATAAGTAGCGAAAATAGTAGATATTATGAACAAGTAGCCTCGGGTTTACATATACACGTGCGATTTAATCGCTACGGAAATATTTCACTTTCCGTCGTCGGGTTTCTCTCACAGAGCCACGCGGCACACGTCCGGCGGTTACAAAGACCGCCGACTACGACGCGGTGGCGACGGTCACCGTCGTCGTCGTCGACAAAGACTCCTTTCATAAACACATTACGTGATGATAATAATATAATGCGCGAGTGTACAGGGTGTGCGTGACGACGTGAAACGTATACGATTTCGAATTTTGAAATTCTCGCGCATTCGCCGGAAAACGAAAAAAGTGATATGTATAGATGTTTCGAGGTCAAAAAAAAAAAAAAAAAAAAAAACTGGAAACATTTTCATATCCAAATTCGGTGTCGTCCGAGTGAAATATCGTTTTTTTATGGCATTATATTACGTCTATACATAGGTACTCGTAAACGTTTTTACCATAGTTGTGAATTTGTAGAAAAGTGTATTTCTTTTTAGCCGATTATAAAACCTAGCTTTCTTAATATAAAATTTGATACGCGTAACAACAAATTCAATTTTGAAATTATTATTTTGCATTCATTTTTCAGGTAATTTTTTAATTTTTCAGTTCAGTTTACGGTGTTTTAAATACAGTTATAAAATTTTCAGTGCATTTAAAAACAATTTTAATGGTTTTTTTTTTTTTCATTTTAAATGCATTTTTTAAGATTTTTACTGCATTGAGTTCATATTACTTTAGATCTCGCGTATTGACATCTGAATGATAATCGAAGAAATTTAAATCATTCTTAATTATACACGATTCGGTCGAAACGCTTTCTACGAATTCGGTAGTTCGATTTCGTACATTATTTTCGATATAAAAACCTGTTGATCTATTGGAACTCAATATTGAAATATTTTTCATGTAATATTATAAGTGACTCAGATTTAGATTCGTGTACGTATATGTCAGCGGAAGTCACAAAAATTCTGAGGCAAATTTGAGCCTCCCTTAATATCAGAGGCTACTGGTTTTTGTTCCTAATGAAAAAGTTACAGGAACTATGGAGATGTTAGGAGGAATTTAGCACTCCTAAAAATTCATTTCTTGATTATTAACTTTTTACACTGTTATTCGATTTCGACGTCATAATATTATTCGAGTTCATTATTTAAGCGTTTACTGCTTGAAATATTTCGAGGAATATTTACCGTTCGTTGTATTATAATTTACGCGTACATTTGTATATGGTATAAGAAAATATATTTATAAAAATGTATACTCATGTGAAAATGAATAATTGTTATTAAATTCCATATTTTCTATAAACAGTGTTTGAATACATCTAGAATGGGAATTGTTTTAGGTGATATTAGTGGCGATTAGAGCTGTGAATTTGTAGAAAAATACGATTTCTTTTAGCTGATTATAAAACGTAACTTTCTTAGCACAAATTTGAGTCATACGACAACGAATTCCGTTTTGAACTTTCATTTTGCTTTCTTAAAAAGTTTTTAAGTATTTTTTTGTCTTTTAAGATTATGTTTTCCTCCCTTTTCAGTTTGTTTTTGGGTAATTTTTTTTTTACTTTTCACGATTTGATAAGATTTGAGAAAATGACAGTGAATAAATATCCTTATATTTTTTAAATAAATCAAATAATTTTTTTCCGTGTAATATCATTACGAAATTAAACTAGAAAGCGAATTTTTGTTTTTATCAATAAGGCGAATCAGTCTTATCTGATGCCAAGTTATGATCACGTGAAAACGTACCGTCGAATGTCGATATTCGTGGTGCACCCTGTATAATTAATATATATATATATACAAGTATATGGATTGGCCATTGTACGGCGTGTTATTGTTGTAATATTATGTGCTCGTGCGAGTACTTGTACCGCCCGCGGGCCTTAGACACTGTGTTGCAGCAGTCGTAATAACGACGCATATTTTATAATAATAATAATAATAATTATAGAAACGCGTATATCCGGGGATACGCAGATTCGAATCGATTATACATCCGACAGAATATTCTTGAGCTATATCTACAGGTGTTGCTTAGTCAGGCCAAACCTAACAATTTTAATGTCACTCTCGTCGCTCGCGGTGAAAACACCACGGGGAAGGCACAGGATGTTTGGAGGAAAAAATTTCCGATTCGCTCACTTCGCATGAACAGTCTTAAAAAGTCACTTAAAATGCAAAAAAAATGCAAGAAATGTATTAGAAAGTCCGAGTCCAAGTTCAATATTGGACTCGGGGGCATACTTCACAAAAGTTAAAAAGTGAATTAAAAATGAATTTTATATGCAACAGAAATTTGAAAATCTGAAAAAACTTTTTTTTATGTTGTTGCTAGGAAATTATTTATAGAATGCACATTATGTACAGTCTGGGTAAGATTAAAAATATTTATGTTTGATGTTTATGGAAAACATGATCAAAAAAGTTAAACACGTTAAAAAATACAAAATAATAAAACTGAATTTGTTGCTAGAATTGCTCAAATTTTGTTTTGAGATAGCCACGCCACGTTTTGCTATCAGCTAAAAAATTCTACAAATTCTATCAAGACAATCTATTTTTCAGCACTGTTCAAAGACATAACCGAAAGAAAATCACGTGGACAGTATTAGTATATTATAGTTATGTTTTTTATCTTAACATTACGCCTTTCCTGTGCCACGTTCAAAACCAAATTATACGATTATGACGCGATCGTCCAAATAAATTAGTAAGTCGTATAATAATGTTGTAATATTAACACGATTATACACAGAAAAAGAAAAAACCCACGCTCCTGTATACAGGACAACGACGCTGGTAAATAACATTAATAATTACCTATACCATATTCTTGTTTGCCCGTTCGTGTACCTTTCACTCTTTTTTTTTCACGTACCCACATAAAATTACGACGGTTTTTTTTTTTTTTTTGTAATAGAACAGTTGTGATTGTTGTTAAATCTTTGAATCACAAAAAAGCAATACTTAGCATTTGAAAATTTGAAATTATAATAATTTCTAAACTAACAGTGTATCATCGACGATAAAATGAAATTTACTAGATCCGAATGCTACATCCTAAATTAAAACCGAATTTATTCGAAGACAAAGTTCATCAAAACACATTTGTGTGCAGGATTTGTTTTTCGAGGATATTGAAAACTACCGAAAAAGAGACTAGTCTTTATGAAGTCTTAAAGTTCATTAAAATCTTTTCGTTTACGTGGCTATAAAATTGATTCTGGTCGAATTATACACATTCATTGGAAATGTCTTCGACAAACATTCCTTGATATTTCGTATTCAAAAAAAATAAATAAATATATCTTATCGTAGTAATATTATTATGAGAGTATAAGCATTATTAAAACTTATTAATAATGAGTTTGTGTTTTAATAATATTTTTATTATAATCGCATCTCGTATACACATAACTACGAAGTTGAGTAATTGACTGAGAAAGTTAATTTGTCACGGTACAGTTTGAATACTGTACTGTATGTGCTTAAACCCGTTGAAATAAGTAAATGGATAAAATCGACGTATTACAGTATAGCTTTATAATATTATATATATATATATTATGTGTTTTAAAAGTTATAAAATATTAGACTAATGAGAGTAATATGAATGCTTCTAACGGTCGAGAATTTATCTCGATTAAAACGTCCTGATATCGGTAGTTAATTTTTACATAACTACGGACTTTAGAGTTGTTGTATATTATACGTAGTTAGAACGCGTTGTAACAATAACAATTAACGTTGTAAACAAATGCGTTATTGAGATGTGAGAGGTAAAATAAAATTACACGAGTAACGTATCGCCGAAAAGACTTCAACCGTGAAACACTTTTATTTAAATTATTTAGAAAACATAATAAATATTATGTTTATAACACAACATTTTTTTTCCCCCGTAGTCTCATTACGTTTCCTGCACAGTGAACGTATTTATCTACATAATAATATAATGCGAGGTAGGCACCTATATAGGTGAGTTTTTTCTTTAATTTACTCTATTAATATTATTATATTATAGTCTGGATAGTTATTTGCATTTAACACGCACTGCACGCAATACTTACTTATAGTTGTATACTCACAGTGGCGTGTAAATAATATCATTGCCTACTGATATAAATATTTATCAGCTTTGCTTGGGATCGGATGTTATGTTACTATAGTTGAAATCTTTATAATATATAAATGAATGGTGGAATCGACGTGCAGCCAAAAAACTACCAAACCGATTTATTTGAAATTTTCAATAATTGCACTTATTACAATGAGTAGGCGCACTAAGAAAGGATTTTTCAAAATTCAACTCCTAAAAGGGTGAAAAGGGACTTCAGAGTTTAATATATCGATAATAAACATTTTACATAATATATTGTTTATTTGGTTGCTATAGATAATGTCATTTTAAAAACACTAGCTTCTTTGCTCCACTCAGAATCTAAAATTAATGAATGAGTATTTGCATATAATTACTATATACGTTGTAATAAGTAACTACTGAACGAATTTTATTCAGGTTTGCACTAATAGATAGGGTGTGTAATGAGAATAAAGTGTTAAAACTGGGAATGTCGAATAGTCAATAATTTTAATAATTTAAATCACGGCGAAGCCGGTTGATTGAGCTAGTATTATATACTTGTATTAAAGTTGAAAAATATTTAGTGCATCGTTTTTTGTTTTTTTTTTTGTTGCAATTTTATTCATTTTATCATTTAAATTAAAGTTGTATACAATTTTTAATGTTATGCACGCAACTTAATATTTCTTTGAAAGAGAAGAGTTTAAAATATGATATGAGTATAATACAGTAAGATTAGATCGGAGTTTATTAGAGATTTTTCCAGTATTGATAAATTTTAAAATATTTAATTATCGTTTGTATTTTTTGACACATTTTTAAATTTTACATGTTATTTTTTTTAATAAAAATAAATATTAAATAAGCAAGGAGTTGTGTAATTTATCGCAATTTTATTATATTTCTTTGAAACTAATTTTATAAAATTTGATTGACTTATCATGGAAATAATATAAAACTAACATGGCAATTTTCTTATTCATTCTTTTGAAATACTATTTAGTTTTTTTACAACAATAATGCAATGGATTTTATAATTTTATTTGTGGTGCAATAAATGCCGAGTCCTGGTGACTTTAACACTTTTAGACGACGAGCACGATACCTTCGCAATAGTTTTACACAGGTTTTACATCGGAAAGTAGTGATCAGCTAATGGGTCATGACTGATAGAGGGTCACCGAATATAACGAACAAAATTGGTTTTCATTTGAAAATATTTCCGTAAAAACTGAACATTCAGAATTATCAATATTCATAAACCGTTTGCTTCTGCTTAATGTGTATCTGCAAGAAACAGCGTGTTTTACCACGTGGTTGTATAAAAACTCGTAAAAAACAAATATAGATTAAAATCAAACGTGGAATGAGATGCCAAAGAAAAGCAAGTTTGATCATAAAACCTGTCACGGTAACTATAATATTCAATGTTTCATCTCGAGTTTCCCTTAAAATGTGAATAACAACTGTTAATTTTTGATATTTTAATACAAAATCCAATAATTGTAATGTAAAAAAAATATTAACTGAACATTTTATCGAACAAATATTCTAAAATTGCGGTTATTATAATATTATTCAAATAAAAACGTCTATGAATTTCGTTGTAATATTTGACTTGAAACACTTGTGTTATGTATACTTTACTATATTATAACTTTTAAAAATATACTTATTTCACATAATATTGAAAACATTATATTTCATATAATTTTCTATATTAAAATTTTTGCAAAGTTTAGTTTATAAATGGATAATTTTCGAGACGTTTTTGTTAAATTTTGGGTAGTTGAGGTAAATTTTAAGAAAAACTATTTATTATTTCAAAAAATTACCTCTTAAAAGTATTATCTAGAAAGGATTTGTAATCCAAAAAGTTGCTGGTAAAAACTTTTAGATGAGTTTTTTTATATAAAAAACACTAGATCTGAGCGGAACGAAGAAGCTAAATATATGTCAATTAATTTTTTTGGTTTTAATAATACCACCACCCATAGTGCTTAGTATTTAGCATTTTTTGTATTTTCTTCAATGTGAGAGATGTGATGTACTTGTGCCCACATTGGTTAATGAATTTTTGACTTATAATCATTTTATTCTTAAAATTATTTATTCGTTGATCAATTATTCGATATCATATGGAGAGAAAAAATCTGACAAAACGTGTTCTGAACAAAATCAAATATTACGATAATTATTTGGATATATTAAACACGAATCACATATTATTGTGTTTGAACTGGTCTAAAAATCCATTGTAATTGGCAAAGTTTTTCATAGTATTATTAAAGAACAATTATTTGTCATAGTCTTGGTGGAAATCAAAAATAGTGGACAAAATAATATTCTCAAATGTGGATCACAAAACATTGCAAATCGACGTGCGAAAATTCTCGTTATTCGATCGAAGAGCCCCGAGGAAGGACTGATTGCATTTCGTTTGTATGATATATATATATATTGTAATACATATTACAATACAGACAAAGTAAAGCAATATAATAAAATTGTTTGACTATGATCGATATAAAAATATATTTTCGATATTAAAATTTATTCACGCTTTAATGCGAGCTCGCGCACGTGAAAATCAATTATAATAATTATTAATATTTTCAAACAGTAATCGTGAAAAATCATTAACACCAACTGGTGTGTGTCAAAACCGTTATTAATATTATTATCATAATTTTTTCCAAAGGTTTCGATGACCTCGTCCGCTATCTGCGCCCCACGGGCTCCTTCGTCGGCCATTCCATCGTAAAACCATTAAACGTTAGGTACACCTATTCGTTTAGATGTATTCGTATGACCATCGTTAAAGTTTTTTAGTTTGCGCCGTTAATGGCTACGGCGCGACGAGGAGATTATATTGATTTAAATAATTATTTTATTTGGTCATTAATCACAAGACGGTCTGCTACGGTCATGGACACACACGATTATCCGATATGACATCGAGTACAATAATAACACGTACACAATAATATAAAATGTATAAATTGTTGTAGAGATGTAAAACGTGGGATTTAAAGAGTGAAAATTCCTGCATTTTTAAAATACACTTTTCACGAACATTATTATATCAAAATTATGTCATTAAAGCGTTTTGTTCTCATATATATTCTATAATATTTATAAGTTTTTTTTTTTAAACGAAAAAAGTAATTAAAAAAATATAATATGAAAATATAACCTATGTGTAGGAATTTAAGAACAAATGTAGGAAATAAAATGCAATAGATGTACGTTGGGAAGTAACCAAATATAAAATATTGTAATTATTAATATAGTTTCGGCTTGGTACCATCTTTGGATTTTTATTAAAAATATTAATGCTATATAAATATTTGAAAACATAAAATCACAAACAAAATACAAACATACAATACAATTTTTAATGTAAAAATAAAATTAAAATAATAATAAATTAAAATTATTAATACAATAAATGGTAATAATATAGAAATATTTATACATATATATATATATTTGTACACTAACTATCACATAGTATTTTTGTATTTTGTTTGTAATTTTTCTAATACATCTTTAATTTATTATTCGAATTTTTTTAATGTAAACCTTTTTAACTAACATTTTTATGTAGAGTTTTTACTATGGCCGAAAGTAATATAGTAATCACAAAATACATATTTGGGTAATTCTAAGTCTATATTTATTCAGTTTTAATTGCTATTGTTTCAATATTATAATTTTGTGCTACGATTTTCTT
The DNA here is from genome assembly GCA_025469315.1 of Stegophylla sp. TES_Ste_2020. Taxonomy (NCBI): domain Eukaryota; kingdom Metazoa; phylum Arthropoda; class Insecta; order Hemiptera; family Aphididae; genus Stegophylla; species Stegophylla sp. TES_Ste_2020. The sequence continues at coordinate 1,414 of JAIPRM010007563.1, read as the reverse complement.
AAATGTGATTTTAAAATCAATTTAATCAAATTTTTTTACTCACGAACCTAATATTCGTGAGAATTTTTATATTAATTATTATACTAAATATTGAGTTTATTAAACATTTTGTTCTCTTTATAAGAGCACTTGATATTAGTTGAATTCGTAAATTTTGATTAACGAAAAAGAACCGATTGAATTGACCAAATGAAAGAAGAAACATAACATATATATATATATATATATTCATATATGCATAGAAAAAACTGTATTTAATGTCATTATTGTCGAGAGTGCGACGATTTTCTTACGAGTAGAGTGAAAAACGAATTTGTGTACTTCAAATTGAGAATTCACGAGCGTTGCTATGTGAAAATCATAAAACTCTTAAGCGTATATAATTCAATAATATATTTTGTTAAATTTGTGAGTTTCATTAAAAAAAAAAAAGAAAAAGTAAATAAAAAATTATAACCACGAGAAAAAAGAAATGTAATACGTGCGTGGAAACATAAAAATAGAGAAATATCCTCGAGTGACGATTTTGTTTTGTATAAGCGAATAAAATACTTAAGTGTTTGTGTGAGCCTAATGAGGTAAATTTATCAAGAAAGATAGTTTATTATCATTTATCAAATATAGATGGATTAAAAAATATTTATTTGATGTACCTACTATCCCGGATTAACCACTGTTATAATATCAAACAAAATAAATTATCTAGACAAATTATTCCCAAATACAATATATATTTTTTTTAAATGTAAATTAAAGATAGTTTAGTTAAGTATTACTGAATACGGTTGTGTCAAATTGACAGACTAATACTTAAATAATACGTCTATAATAAACGTTTAGAAATAAACAAATAACATTTTTCAAATCATTTCTTTTGTCATTGTACAATATATATATATATATATGTCATTGTATGTATTGCTGATATTATAGTGTTGATTTTTTAAACTATAAATTAACACGAAGTTAAACTGTAAAGTTATCTTTGTATTTATATGGACAAAAATCATTCACTGTCTCTAGAAATTTGGTTCAGTTATCTTAGATTTAATTCAGATATTTCTAACGTGGGCGCTCCCCTAATTGTGGGCATTTTTATTTTGAGGGGTTCGCATATAGGGGAGATTTTCTATCACAATATTTTGTATTTCAGTTTATAATTTATTGTCAGGAAACGCATAATTGCGTACTTTATAATTAGTGTACTTTATAATTTACCCAAATCACATTATAATTATTTAATTAATGACTAATATTTTCCCGTTAGAAACCAATAAAATCGAAAAGATAAATAAAAAGCCGGACATACTTCGCACGATGGGTGTACTTCGCACGACGGGTGGTATTCTCTTGACGGGCGTATTAAATTTTAAAGAAACGATAAATCATTTCTTCAGTAAAACGATTCTGAACA
>JAIPRM010007562.1:0-17053 GCA_025469315.1 Stegophylla sp. TES_Ste_2020 | reverse complement strand
TGTTTAAATTTTCATAAAATTCTGATCAAAAAATTATGGTTTTCGAGTCATTTTTGTCAAATTTTTGGTAGTTTTTTCCAAAAAAAACATTGAAGAATTGAGAAATTCAAAAAATGACCTCTCTAAAGTACAATCTAGAGGCGAATCGGGTTTCAAAAAGTTATTGATCGAAACTTATGGACAAGTATTTCTATACGAAAAATTGTACACAGAAAAAAAAAATTAACATCATTGTAAAATCATAAGCTTCTTTACTTTGTTCAGAATCTAAAAATATGCATATATGGTTGAGGATATTGAATCGAGACAATTACCTCTTGCTTTTTTGATACTAAAGAAATAAAGTATATTAATAAGCATTCACTTGACTTATATGGTGTTAAGTTGTAACTTGTAGAACAAAATGGTACATAATCATATTATTAAGTTACAGGTATTATATTAATAAATTTCCAAATGTTTTGTGAATTATTTTAAAATTGCCGAATTCATTTATTAATATAATATACACTTTTATTTAAGTCTTAAAATAAATGTTACAATAAACAGGTTTTTATCGGTCATAAAATTATAAGCAACCAATATCAATTAAATTCATAATGATATATAGTTAATATAAAGTGTAAATTATGCGTTTTATTATATTTGAACAAAATTTTAATGAATGCTTATATACTATTTTATACAACATTATAACTATGTATATGCTATTTAATTTCTATTGACTATCAGTTGAAAAATTTTGGTTTAATTTTTAATGCTATATCAGTTTAGTATAGTACCATGAAAATATTTTAGTAGGTACCAATATAATATTCAATAAATAATAATAATACTTATGATTATTCAAATATACAACAATATGAAATTAATTAAATCATGATGTGTTACACATAATTATAGCGATCACTACATACATATAAAATAGGTAAATAAATATATTGTTAGGGTTTTTTATTTATAAAGATCATTTAACACACAATTAATAAAATTATAGATTTAATAATTGAATGTAAAACTTCAACAATTGACTATATATTTATATAAAATATCAAGTGCTAAAATGTTCAATTTACTCAGGGTCATATTAATGAAGTTTCACAATATTAGAAATTATTAAATTTAATTATTTTGTCAAATGAATAAAATGCTTACACAAAAAAACGCCCAAAATATGATTAAAATATAAAATTTAAAAATCTCAAATGAAAAAAATATTTCTTTTAAGATATTTCATGTCCAAAAATTTAGTTCAAACTTTAATTAAGGACCTAGGCACTGTTGTTAGCAATCTAGAAACTGCTTTTTCTTCACATATAGTACATGCTACAACTTGTCTATTTGATACATTCTCGCTGATGCATTCTAAAAACAAATACAGAACAAAAATGATTAAAAAACAATGATTACTATTTTATAAAAATATTACACAATTGTCGACCAGAATGTAAAAATATGTAAAAATACTTGACTTAATATTTGGTTACTTAGTTTAAAAATGTATAAATTATATTAAGTGCGGTATTAAAATATTTCTAATAAAATAAAGTAAAAAAATTAGATAATTTTAATAGTTGATAATTCAAAGCAATATTTAATGCATTAATAAAATATACTATTATTATATTTAATTATGCTTATGTAAAATTTTAAAATTATATCTCTTAGAATTCAAAATAGTTAAAATACTAAATAAATAAACCGTACAGTTTTTATACACAAAATGGGTGGTTAAAGGATTTGAAATTGTTCGTATGATTTAGTTTACCACTCTTAAACACTTTTTTCTATTGGAACAAATAAGCATAGAATAAAATAATAAAATACAAAAACATGTATACAAGCTATTAACTAAAAAATTATTATTTGATTGAACTACCCATTTTACAAACAAAACATGTATTTAAAGTATATTCCACCTTACTTTAGGCATAGCTTATGATTCCACATTAGTAACATTATCCCAAAAGAATTATTTTTTGCAGAAATCAAAACATAGTTCAAAATAAATTAAGTTTTGATAAATCGTTAATTAATATTTGTTCATATGTTTCACTCGTGTTACGAGTTTTATTATATTAAGGAAAAAATATTGTACAGGGAGGAAATAAAAGCCATTACTGATATACAACAAATTGAAAACATTTTTCTTTGAATACTACTAGTTAAAAAAACATAATTTGATCTCACATATTTTAGAATTCTAAATTAAAACAAAACAGGATATTCTTCAACAAAAATTACTGGATTTTCTCCAGTATTAGGTTTGTATTAAAATTGTTTGTACACATTAGATAATTATCGTTATTTTGATAGTTACTGTTTTAGATAGGTAATGAATATTGGGGTCTAGAAACTTATACAATGCAGATGAACACTAAATTTTTTTTCCAAAATTCCAACCCCTTATGAGGTTTAAAGATTGAAAATGTGTAAAAATGGGAAAAAATCGCCAAGCTGGAACCACTGAAGCTATGAGTATAGAAATTTGGAGGAGTGAATATTTATGGCAAGAAGTATGTCCGGCTTTCTTGTCTATATTTTACTTACCTTTACTTTACTTTTTTAAATTTATCATTTAAATTAAAAAACAGTATTTTATGTATATTATACAGGCGCAATTATCTTAGTGTATGTTTTTTATCAATTAATCACTAAAAAATAGGTATACAGCATACCTTGATTAATTACAAGTTTCAATCTAGTGTTTTAACATTTTTTAAAGTATTATTTGCATTTATATTACTGAGCTTTGGCAAACTAAATTCTTAAAAAAGCTAGTCTATTTACTTTTCAATAAAATGATTACAAGGGATTAAAATAAATTAATATCAAATCTATAATTAAAGGATATTTATATACACAACTAATTTACATTAAATAAAGTTAAAATAAATTACAAGACTAATTATTATTTACTACAAATAGAATGTTGAAAACAGCAATTTTTTTTTTCAAGTCCAGTGTAACATATTTTAACTATCTCGTATTTCTACTTAACATAAAATTATCTTAAACATACAAAATACACAAATCATTAAATACTTGGGTTTAAATAATAATGAAATTTATTTTCGGCAAATTTCGTGCAATTAGGAATTGAACATATTATATAACGCATAGATATTAATCACACAAAATATTCATAATACAAACAATAGCAAAATTTAATAAAATTATACTTTTGAAAAAAATAATAGTATATCAGAAATTGTAACATTGATCAATAATTGAAAAGATAATAATATTGATATAATTATAATTATGAATTATATTTAAACAGTTCCAATAAATAAATCAAATGAGTACCAGATTTAGGAAACATGTAATGTTTTCAATGAATGTTTAAATTAATTTCAATACAGTTTCATGAATTTGAATATTTTTATTTCAAATTGGAATTTTTCAATGCATAAAGCAATGATCCTAAAATTATTCTGAAAAAACATTATTTTATAGTTTGAGGTCTCACAATAGGGATAATACCCTTCTCATAATGATAACTAATAAGACATGACAATAAAAGGTACGTTATAGAGTAGGCTGATTAATAATTAAAATATAAATTATGTTTAGCAATTAAACTTTGCCTATTTCAATGAATTTAAGACTTGTTTTAAAATCTCAACTACCATACAGATCATAAACAGTTAATATACACTTACAAAAAAATTTCTATTCCAATTGTATGGGGTAAATGGTATCTGTTGTTACTTTGTGTATAGTTGGCATAGAGAATAGTGTAAGTCAATTTATATGATTAACACAATTAACCTTACAACATAAATTCCAGGATGTAAAAATGAAATATTATCAAAAACATATCATAATAATATGCAAAATTTTTAACTTATTTATAACAAATTTCATTTTGTACTATCATTTAAATAATCATAAGAGTACTTGGGTTTCAAAAATGTATGTGTGATCAAACCTATTTATTTCTAAAGTCTATTCAAAAGTTATTATTATTATTTTTATCTATCGGGTACTGTATTTCACACAGGTCAACAATGTGTTAAAAATTATCATACATATTTAAAACAATGAAAAACAAACATTAAAATTAGGACAATAAGCTGTTGTTATATACCTGAGTGTAAGTATCTATCGCAACTGTTACACTGTGTCATGCGCTCGATGTTTTTGATAGAATAGCAACGCATGCAATTAGGGCAGTAATGGCCTTTTTTCCACAACCTGGCCAACAAACCAGAATGCTCCAATATGTTAAAATGTATTTAATTTTAAATATAAAAATGTGTTAATGACATAAAATGTTTTATTTCCATGACTAACAAATGAAATATAATATGTACATAGAATGAATAATTTCATATAAATAAAATAATTAAAAGTAACTTTTAATAGATAATATACCTGGAACAAGGAGCACATAATGTACGACAATATACTTTTGATCCACTTTTTTCAGTTTTCTTAAACTAAAAAAAAAATATAACATGAAAGTTGAATGAATAAGTAAATGTAATGAATCAAATACAATATATTAATTATTATTTATTGTAGTGAATAGATAATTTTAGATTATCACCTCATAGAACCATTTAGAATCACCAGGACCTGGATCAGAAACACCACATGAACTACACATGGCACATTCTTGACAATGCCATCTACCTTCTGGTACTCTACGAAGTCCTACACAATAGATATGATACCTACACAGGGTATAAAACTATTAATAATAATAACTACCATAAATTAATAGTTTAAATGATTTTTTAATTTACCCTCTATCACAAAGATCGCAGAACAACATTTTGTCTTCATCTGCTACTTCTTTGCACTGAGCACAAGATTTACATTCATTACATTGCCAATTATAACGCTTAATATATGGAATCATTTCTAATGTCATATCCAAACATGTTGGATGATCTAATTTTGATAAATAAATAATTTCATTTATTGAAATAAATATGAAAAAACTAAGTTATATAAGTTTTCTTACATATTGTTAAACATTTAGAACAATGAATTAAAGGTTCAACTGTCCCGTTTTTGTTCTTTTCAGCAGTACCACAACATAGTTTACAATCGGCTCCTTTTTTATCACTTGGACCATAATCCAACCCATTTTTTTCTAACTTGCCGTCGTCATCAATTGAATCATCACTATCACTAATAATTAATTTTAAACATGAAAACTTCATGGCAAAAAAATGGTTAGTCTGTTCAATTCCTTTCTTTCTTATAATTTTTTTTTGCCAATGAAATCAATCCTACACCTTAGTATACTTATAACCTTCATTATTTCCATATTCAGCATGCAGTTCAATAATTTTAGTTATGTTAACATACGCATATAAATCATGCAATCAAATTTACCTTGAGTCATCAGAAGAACTATCATCAGATTCAGATTGGCTGCTCAGTGAAACAGGGAAATCTTTATCCACAGATTTCAAAGGACCATACATAACAGTGTTTATTGGCAAATAATGTAAATCTTCACTAGAATATCTAAAAATTACAAAGTAACTTGAGAAGTTCAAAACAAAATTTAGGTTAGTTACATTTAACTCTTACGTGGCGTAGTAATCACAAAATTGTCCAGGTAATAAAGCCAAAGGATAACTACCAATTTTAGGTTTAGGAACAGCCATTTTTTTGCATTTGTTTTTCGGATAATGTACAATAAATGTTTGCATATCCATTGAGCATTTACGAGATTCAAGGCGAGACTTATTTAAATTGGCATTCCAGTTAGCTACAGCTTCCATTGCTCTATCACGTATATCTAACTTTGACCCATCAGTATTTGAACCAACTGTCATTAATGCTTTAAACATAATACATTTTTTTTAATAAAATATTTATTTTTTTGTCCAATGATGAAAATAATTTTTTTTTTTCTTTGCATTTATACCTCTTTGGCGATTTGATAATTCTTTGGCATGTTTAAGTCTCATATATTCCCTGAGTTCTTCATATTTTTCTGGAAAATCTGCATACATGACATCTAATACTTCTGAACTATATAAAACTGTTAAACCTATTTAAAACATCAAAAAATCAATACCTGAAGTCTAGGCAAAAGTTTGATAAAATTTACCAAGATCACATAATGTTTCAGCAACCAATCCACTATCACACAAGAATGTCCGTTCTTCCGCTTCTACATTACGACGTTTTAATCCTGGATATTTTCTTTTAAATGATTTTACACCCAGGAAGTTTGATATTTGTTCTTGAATCATATACAATTCACCGCCTTCAAGTGGCCATTGATATTCAGCAATTTGATCAACGGTCAATGTTTTATTACTAACATATATATTTCATATTAGAAAGTAAAATATAAACTCACAATTTATAAAATAATTAAGTTAAACACAACTAAATTTACCTTTCAAGATCAATAACTTCCATTCTTCCTTTCTTCATTCGCATACTGTCATTTGTCGCACCACTGATGGATAAATCATCTTCCCCTAAAAATAAATTTCATTATATATCAATACCAGTTGAAATTATTATTTTTTTATTTTATTGTCAGTAAGTTTCAGGCAAGCACTCTTTGTGCGAGCATTGTGCTTCGTTTACGTACATTTAATCTGTTGTTATGTTGTTAGTATATTTTTAAAAACATTACATTATTTTCTATTTATTATTCTATTTCTAATCATTGGCGGCAATGAAAGTTTCCATTTCTACTCGTAAAAATGTCGATAAAATTATGAATATGATTAATGATATGAAAACTACCTAGAATAAACTAATAAGTTCTGTCAATTCAATAATCCAAGAAAAAAAAATCTAGATAAGAAATTTAATGATAATTAGGGAAAGTTGGATATTGTTAGCTATTATATGCCTAATTAACGAAATATTGTGTCCAATACACTATTTTCCTTTATATTTACATTTAATTATTTCAAAAACTACTCTTCATCAAATTTTGATTTCTTTTCATTAAATTCACAGCAAAATAACCCAAATAAAATTCTACAGTTAAAATAGGGTTGCCTTTTGAAAAACAAAAGTTTGAATCTCCACAGGACATTCTTAAGGTGACATGGCAAGATTGAGTTATGGAAAACATGGCTTTTATAGTGATTTGAAAATCAAAAAAAAAAATCCCAATTTTTGCAATTTTACTACAAAAAGTGGGGGTGAGCACGCTTAAAAAAATCACCTTGTATATTATTGTAAGCAGTGATGTAGTGGAGCGTATACTTTTTGGTTTTTCTTGGTAAATGATGAAACATAAGATTTAATATTGGATTTTTAATAAAGTCGATATTTTTTCTTTCAGCTATAGTGAGAAATGAGTAAAAATAATTAATAATATCGGAAAATGAACATAAAAATCATAAAAAAAAATCAAAAAATGGCTTTGAAAATTTCGAAAAATTATATTAATATTAAAAGTAATTATTTGTATAAAAGTTGCATATTTTAACTTTTTTTATAGCATATATACCTAGCCCTGGTCATAACAGTCTTGTGTAGTAGTAATTTCTATCGATTTGATCAATTTTATTTCAATGTATGTATGTGGCTAAATTAAGAAAGGTTAGTGTTTATTCAAATATGATAATAATTATGTGGTATATAAGGGATATGTTTGGAGCAAAGCTCCACTACGTTATATTATTACACCCATTTATGCGTATAGGTACTTACCAACTAAAAAATTTATAACATCCCTGATTGTAGGTGGAAAATCGTTAAAAATTTAAATAAATAAATGAATAAATAAACATACCCATTGTAAAATTCCTTGCAGGTGTTTGAGACCGACTATTACTACAATCAGCACTCATGCGGGTTTCATCATCAAAATTTTGTGGTGGTGGAAGGGACTTTTTCATTTCAGCTGCTTTTAATTTTTCTTCCTGCATAAGTCTTTTCTTCTCATGCCACTGTAATCTTCTTTCTTCAGCTTTTTGTTTCTTTTTCATTTTCTTTTCTTTCAAAAGATCATTTCGCTCTTTTAATTTTTTTTTTCTAGCTTCCAGTTTTCTTTCTCGTTCTTCTTCTTTTCGGAGACGCTCAGCTTCAATCATTGCTACTTGTTTAGTTTCTTCATCTTGATTTAATTCTTCATGAAAAGATTTTTCTTTTTCATCATCTATCTGACGACTATTTGATGCAGTATCACTATCAGACCCGCCACGGCTACGACCTCCTCCCCGTCCTCTGCGTCCTCGACTGCCTTTCCCTCTAATACTCTTTCCTCGTTTTGGTGTTGATGCATCAAAAGAATCAAACATACTTGCTCCTCCACTCATATCTTCCATATCAAACAATGGTACATGAAAAACTGTGTCATCTTCAACACCACCTTCTTGAACCTTTTGCTGTTGTTGTTGTTGATATTGCAATAATAACTGTTTTTGTTGTGACAAAACTTTTGATGGTCTTCCTCTTTTTTTAGGTGTATTTAAAATTTGTTGTTCCAATAAAACAACTTGTTCTGCACTAAGTTTAGGGGCAGGTCGAATAGTAGCAAGATCATTGAAAGATTTAGAAGGATGAGGAAGAGAACTTTTTAAAGGACTGTCACCCATAGCATTTTGTTTATTAGTAATTTTTTTTATCAATTCTGACTTGACATTTGGACGAACTGTAGTTTCAGATTTAATTTCTGGATTTCCAACTTTTGGTAATTTTAATGTTATTTTACCAAGTTTTGGCATTTCTTGAGATTTGCCAATAGGAGTTATGGTAACATTAGAATCATTTAAGAATTTTTCAACTTCATTCATTTTGGCTGATCCCCACTTAGGAGGATCATCATGTTTATTAACACTTATGTTTTCATTTAGACAAATAGAGGTACAAGCTTCACTAGGAATATTAATTTCTGATGGAGTGCTAAGAATCTTATTTTGTAATTTTTTACTATTATCTGATCTATGATCAAAAGGGGTGGTTTTTACTATACCATCTTGAACAATTGTAGGTAAAATTTCTGTTTTTTTAATTTCTAATGCTGGAGGATAAATATTTGTTTCAGGTTGATCATGCACTTCTGATGAACTTATAAGAGAAGATTCAGGTGATTTTTTTGACATAAGAGCTGCTTTTAATATGGCAGATTTAAATAGTTGAGTTTCGTGTTCTTCATGCTTTTGCTTTAAATCTATACTTGGTAATTGCTTTGATAAAGTATCACAATCACCCTTATTTTCATTTCCACCTTGTGAATTTTGATCAGCTATTTGTTTTTTTTTCTTTAAACTGGTAAATTCATCAACTTTAATATTTTCAACTATTTTTTTTTCTTGTGAATCTTGTTTTATACCAGTTACTTTATAAACAATGTTAGTTTCAGTCTTGACTTCATTATTTGTATTATAATTAATTGGACACATTTCAATTGATTTAACCTTTTTAGATTCGACTATAGTTTTATCATCTCCAAGTTTCACATGCGATGTGGATTTTTCATTTGGTACCTCATTAGTCCTTTTATTGTCAATTCTTTCTAAAATTACACTAACATTAGCTAAAAAAAATTTCTGTCCATCATTAGTTTCAATATAAGTCTCATCATTCTCTTTTGGTAGCACTTTTTTTTCTTCAGTTGTTTCTTTTTTATCAATATTTACTTCATCAGTTGTCTGATCAATTTTATTGTTATCAATCAATTTTGTCTTAATTAATTTGTTAATATTTTCTTTTTTAACATCATTTTCTTGTACACTAGTATCAGCTTTCATAACGTTTTGCTTTATTTGGTTATGATCATATTTAATTTCAGTAACTTTTTTGGTATCAACAGACAAGTGTTCTATCGCAGTTTTTTCTTCTAAAATTGTATCAACATTCATTGCATCACATTTTATTTTTTCATAAGATTTATGATCACTATTGGATAGAGTAGATTTTTCTTTTAATTCTAAATTTTTAAAAACCATTTTCTTTTCATCTTTTGGCAAATTATGATCTAATTTTATTTTATCATCATTTTCAATAGATTTTTCCTTTAATGCACATATATTATCAGTTATTACAGATTTCTTTTCTAATAATTTATTTGTATCTTCAGTTATAATAGATTTTTCAGTCATGTTTTCTGTAACAATATTGTTACGTTCTTCATCATTCATTTTTGTATCAACTGTATTCGTTTTTGTTACATTTATAATCTTTTCTTCAGTAGCTATAGTTATAGCTTCTTTTTCAATGACTCTATCGATTTTATTAATATTATCTTCACTTACAGATTTTATTAAATCCAACCTAGATGCTTCAACTATTTTATCACCAGTTTTTGTATTGATGGATTCAAATTTATTTTCAACGGCTGAAGTAACAAAAGTTGGTCGTTTCAGTCGAGGTCTTTTAGGTTGACCATCATTTTCTGAAGACGATCCATCATCTTCTATCTTGAAAATATTTTTTTTTAGATGTTCCAATTCCTTTTTAGTTTCTTCACTAAATATATTTTGAATGTCTAAGGCATCAGAACTTACATCAATTTGTTCTTCAGGAACTACAGTTGCAACCACAAGTTTTTTAATTGCTTCTGGTTTATCATAAGGTTTTTCCACGGGTTTTTTAACTGTTTCCGATAGTTCAATAATGTTTTTAATGGCTTCTGGTTTATCATTAGGTTTTTCCACGGATTTTTGTACTGTTTCCGGTAGTTCAATAAGCTTTTTAATTGGTTCTGGTTTATCAATAGGTTTTTCCATACATTGAAATGCAGGTGAAACTAAAGGTTTTTTTGCAGTTTCTGGCAGTTCAATAAGTTTTTTAATTGGTTCTGGTTTATCAATAGGTTTGTTCATAGGTTGAGATACAGGTGAAACCACAGGTTTATCAGTAGGTTTCTCCACAGGTTGAGACACAGATGAAACTAAAGCATTTTTAGCTGTTTCTGGTACTTCAATAAGTTTTTTAATTGGTTCTGGTTTATCAAGAACTTTGTCTATAGGTTGAGATACATCGACTAAATTTGGAACTTTATCTAATGATTTACAGGATTTAGTTATTTCTGTTGGTTGAACAGCAGATTTATTAATTTCTGTAATTGAAGAAATTGTAGGTTTGGTTACTGGAGAAAAAACTGGGCGAACCAGTTTTATACGTTTTGGATTGGGTTTAGGACCAACATTATCATCTTCAATTTTACGCTTATCAGAAATCTCTGAATTCACTTTATCTTCCTCCATATTTATGTTACTTGGTATGTTCACCTAGCTATTTTAACTGCAACTATCAAGTTTAATAAAACTCAATTAAAAGCTAATTTCCAATTAACAGTAACATACCTGTAAATCTAAAGTGTGTGAAGTTGTAACAAATTAAATGAAGAAAGTATGTATTTCAATTAATCTGAATCCAACAACAAACTTTTTAGTCATCCTGATAGTAATATAATAATAAATATTAAGTACAATTTAAGAATAAAAACTAGGCAAATCAAAAATAATACTCGACTTACAAAGTATTTTTCAGTAAATTCAGTTTAAAATTTCATTCTTGAATCTGGCAAAGCAACAAATGACAATTGGTATTTGATATATTTAGCTTAAGCTTTAGTCTCGAATCTTGATACTCATTACTCAGAATTCTCATGTTCATGTTCTCACTTCTCCATAGTCCAATACTTGATTGTTACTAAAAAACTGGACAAATTTGTTTACGACTAGTCAGTGACGCCATTTTTCAATTATTAGAATATTAATAAAGTTTAATGTGGTCAAACTGTTAAAATGGTCTCATTCTTATCACAGTTTAGCTGTTGGCCTGTTTTTTACATAAATGTGATTTATTTAATAATAATTTACAGAATAAACTTAAATTGTGTTAGCTTTGTGTGCATGTTCATATTAAATATAAAATCAAAAATTTATTTTATTTTTATTGTTATTGAAGAATTAGAAAATACATCATAATTATGGTAGAAGTAAGAATCGTTTTTAAATGTTTGTTGTACAACTTTATTAGAAAATATTTATTTTAGTCTTAAGAACTAAGATATTTTAAGTAGAATTATTACTAACTAAAATAACTCTGGTCTATGTCTACTATCTGTAATCGAACAATAAAATGGATTCTCTTATAAATAACTATTGAACATAATAAAAGTAAATGCACTATGATATTATTTCACTATTAGACATTATTTGTAACAAGGGTAATTCACTACAGGAAACCAAGGCACAAAGTGTTGAAATTCATTGGGAAATGTAAAGAAAATTTTAGGAACTCTATGGAAAATCTCATTTTTATTCAACTTGTACTAAATAATTTTTTTTTCTGTTTGAAGATATCAGTACCTACTAAAATTAATATTTTGTAGTTGTATTTATTCTGTTGTAACTAAATGTAAATAGTTCAATAAAGTTAAAAAGATGATGTTTAATGTTATATACCATGATACTAAAGATTAAAATTTTTTACATAATAATATAGATGGGAAGTTAATCTATCTGTGGTTTATTTTTAATTTTTTTTTTTTATATTATTGATAGAATGATTATGAAAGGAATTATTAAAATTTCATTTTCCTTGCTTTTGTGTTTTTAAAATAATTTTGGTGAAGTTTCAAATAAAATATAAACTCTACATCATAGATTATATCCTCTTTTAAACAAGTCAATGTGAAAATTATATGTGTTTATTTTAATTGTAGTCTGTATAAAACAATTTTTAACTATGTAACTACGGTAAATATAAAACGTATTAATGCTGCTTTCGTTATAGCTAGAGCGTCTCAGCATTTGGTAATAGCCTTATACCCATGGCTATAGTCAAACTATATTGCGTCTTCCGATCAATGGTATCCTTGTCGATACCAGTAAATTATTGTGGATTAATTGAATGTTCATAAAAAATCATTATTATTTCTACATATTTTAGGAAAACTTTCAAATTTCTTTCCGACTTCTGACTTTTTTCACGGAAAATGTATAGTTATATCTCAACTTACAACTTTTTTCATGAAAAAATTGATTGGTTGTATAACTCTTTAAATCAAATTATCATCTTTATATGTATAATTAATAAGGCTAAAGAATTATAGGAGTTACCATGTTTTTCAATAACCATTCAAAACATAGCTAATATAAAAATGTGTTTTATAACAGCAGGAGTTGCATGCAATTCTTTTTCATTTTGCAAGTTAGGCTCTTTTTTTGATATAATTGCATATTTTGGTTAAATTTGAATTTTAAGTGCATGTTTCAAAAATTTTTCAATAGATAAATAGATAGATGAATAAATATTATAAAATAATAGAATAAATTCAATACAAATTAAAATTTAAAATTTTTTGGTTTTTAGGTTTAATATTTTATGAGAGATTATTTTAGTATTTTATAAAATATAATAAATACCGTATCTAAATGATTTAAATATTTATTTTATACTAATGTTGGAAAAAAATTTAGGGAGAACCGGTTCATCAATCGGATGAATTACCAAAAGCTGAAATTGAACAGGCAATGGAAACTGAACCTGCTATAGCTGAATTAGTTGTTAAACATCCATTAGAGAATAAATGGACTCTTTGGTTTTATGAAAATAAAAGTAAAATTTGGGAAGAAAATATTCGTGAAGTTGCTAGTTTTGATACTGCTGAAGATTTTTGGTGGCAAGTTAAACTATAATTTTTTATTTAAATTAATTTGGTGTTTTTTAAAACATTTACTGTGTATCTGTAAAAATGTGTTTGTCATAGAAACAGCAATACAAAAATATTACCCATTTATGTTTTATAAGCCTAAAAATCAGGGCCGTATTTAAGATTTTTCCGCCTCTGGGCAACAATATTTTGTCACCCCTATTCCCAACATAATGTATAAAATTCCAAAAAATTACATGTATTTTTAACTACTTGACCTAAAATAATGACGCCCCTCTCAAGTAACAGGGAGGGCTATCGCCCTCCCGAACCACCCCTTAAATACGGCCCTGCTAAAAATAGCAAATTTGAGATATAACCTTTACACAAATATAGGTTAGGTATCAAATATAATATTAGGCCTCAGTATGATTTGGCAAATGCAATAACTTTTCATTCTATTAATAATTTTTAACTAATTAATCAAATAAAATAAAATATAATAAAATAATTTTAACTAAAAGAATTAATAACTTTTAACTTTTTTTGACTACAGCTATAACATGTTATAATATATATGTATATATATTAGTCCCAAATTTGAAATTTTATGCTACAGTTTTAGAAAAAATTCAAAATAGCCATTTTGTAAATCTGCTTTTTAGAAAATTATTGGTGCTTAAATCTCTAATAAAAATTAATCCATTCGATTTCTACGATTTTAAGTTTGCGATTAATTTTATAATTTTGTCAAATATGTCATAATGGTTATATGATGATGTTAATTGGTGATTATTTAACAATATTATTAAATTATTTACAAAATTAAAAAATCATAAAAATCTTTATTAGAGATTTAAGCATCAATATATATATTTTTTTAATCAGATTCACAAAATAGCTATTTTAAATTCTTTCTAAAATTGTAGTATAAAATTTCTAAATTGAAAATTTAAATCCGAACAAAAAAAAAATAATAATAATAATTAAATAAATAAAAATTATTAATTGAACATAGTAATTGCATTTGTATACTGAGACACCCTGTATACAGAAGTTTACACTGAATAAGGGTGGTAAAAAAAGAATTAAATCCTCATGCTGCATGGAATTAAATTGATCGAAAAAAAATATAGAAATTATGTCAATTAGCATTATCTGCAATGATCGTGTTAAATCCAAACAAATCTTTCATCAGATGTTACTTTCTTAATGGATAGTAATAAATTAAATTTTAAAATTAAACAATAATTTATTCATGAACTATTTATAGTCTGTCCAAAGAGATACACTGCGTCCTGACAAAAATCAGTTTGTTCTGTGCATCCCTTCACATTACCTAGCCATAGCGTTTCCGACATGAGGTCTAGTGGCTTTGGCAGCAATCTACATACGTAGAAACGATGTATTCTCTTGCTAGGCAGATTATAATTACATTTTATGTTTTATTATTTTTATATTTTTTAGTCTTGCAACATTTTAATGTTAGTCATGAATCAGTGCATATTGATGGATTAATTCTAGATAATTATGATCATTATAATAAATTGTATCTATTATATAATATATTAAGAATAATTGTATATAATAAATTATGAATAATTTTAAGTTATAAAACTGTATTTAGTACATTTTTGAATAGAAATAAATTATATTTTATAATATATCTATATGATTTTTAGCTTGTTCAATCATATTAAACCTCCAAGTCAACTTTCATTACATTGTGATTACAACTATTTTAAAAATGGCATCAAACCTATGTGGGAAGATGAAAGAAATAGTGCTGGAGGACGATGGTTATTGCAGTTACCACCTGCAAAAAATAATCCTCTAGTAGATGATTACTGGAAAAATATAGTAAGTAAGAACTAAAATGTTATATTACTTTATTTTTTGTTAAATCTTAAGCTTTATTAAATAAAGTTACTATGTATGTATAATCACTTGTGTTTACTATCTACTACATATTTACTTATAGATAATGAGCATCATTGGAGAAATTTATGATCAGAGTAATGAAATTAATGGAGCTATAGTTAATGTAAGGCCAAAAGGAACAAAATTAGCAGTTTGGACTAATAATGCTTCGAAAGATAATGGAGATAACATCTTGGCCCTTGGGTATGAAATAATGAATGATTTTTTTAAAACTATAAGAATTCCTAAAATATATATTTGTTTTCGTTTCCTAATAAATACAGTGAATTTAATTATTTATTATATTAAATTATTTAATATGATGTCAAATATTAAGTTTTTCATGTTTTAGATGTATAATTAAAATAAGGTCTTTAATTTGAAAATATACATTTTAATAGTTGGTTAAAAATAAGAGAAATCCTTCACTACTATTTGCTACCTACATTGACAATAAATACTTAATTAAAAACTTTATTATCAATACCAGTATTGTAATTTATGTTGTTAAATTTTAGAAAGAAAATAAAAGAAGTTCTGGGCGCACAAAACGAAAAGATGGTTTATGAGTCACATGCAGATACAGCAAGTAAACAAGGATCATATTCAAAATCTTCGTTTCAGATTTAGCTTTACAGTTAAAATACATAAGTTCTAAAATTAAAAGTAATAAATGCAATTAAAGTGCAAAATAAATAAAAATGTTAGTATTTTACAACGATAAAAATTTATTTTTGTACCTACTGCATATTATGTTTAACAATAAATCTGATTACCAGCATCATATTGGCATTCATTGGCACATTTATTTCGCTTATTATTACGTAATAAATTGTAATATAAAAAAATGATCATTTTCACAAATAGTGAAAATGTGAAATTGACATAGATTAATCTTTTTTTAAATAATAGCTGG
This sequence comes from Stegophylla sp. TES_Ste_2020, assembly GCA_025469315.1. Lineage (NCBI taxonomy): Eukaryota > Metazoa > Arthropoda > Insecta > Hemiptera > Aphididae > Stegophylla > Stegophylla sp. TES_Ste_2020. The sequence goes on along the minus strand of JAIPRM010007562.1, from coordinate 668 downwards.
CCGTTCTCAAATAAACGTTTGAGAAAAATTATCTTTTTTATTCTACTTTTATTATTAAAAAATAAATTTAAGATCTGTAAATAGCTGGAAACCCAAATAATTTCCAGATATTGCTTATTCAGTGTTCACTTCACCAGTGCATCGATTACATTTATCGCCCCACCACCATAGACATATAATATGCCCACCACTCATTTTTTATCACGCTTTCATCACAGTTAATATCATTTTATTCATTATTATTAATTTATTCTGTGGTTTAAACAATAACACCATTTTTTTCATACCTGATTTTAACTGAAATGCGCATTTACAATTATTAACGATTTTCATTTATCAAACCAAAATGACTCCACATCACACAACAAATCAAAAGATATTTTTGATGTTATACAAATTAATGGACGGTTGATAATTTTATGTTATGAAAATAGATTATTATTGCTTTTAGTATTTTTATATGGACACTAATTACCTGACAGACACAACACCATTAGCGCAAATAGATGGGGGGCTAGGGGGGCTTAGCACCCCCAAAAGAATTTTTAGCCCCCCCAAAATGTATGATATTTGAATAGGTATATATAAAAATATTTATGGTGTAACAATGAATATTACTTTATGATATTGAGTGATATTGTATAATACTATATGAATCAATTATTAAT
>JAIPRM010007561.1:0-17056 GCA_025469315.1 Stegophylla sp. TES_Ste_2020 | reverse complement strand
TTTTGATTTTTGATATTAAGACTTGAAATTTTAATATGATCTCACTGACATATGTGTCTAATTGATCTGAAAAAATCTCAAAAATCGTTTGTCACCATTTTTTTTTAATACACGTTTGAAGTTAGAATTTCGACTGAATTCTTTAGTTTTACTTAAAATTACGCACTTTAACGTACATATAAGAAAATTGGCTTAACCGATTGTTCTGAAATTTGGTGGCTAGATAGAAAATTTTATTGCAAATATTTTGGTGCAATAAAATTTCTTACAGACGAATAATTAAACATTTTACAAGGGTTTGATTGAAAGAAAAATTGGAGAAATTACGACAAAGGCGGCATCTATCAATAAACACAATAAACATTTAGTCGGCGGCGCCGTGACGGTCGCGCGCCACCTCAATCCGTGCGCACCTTAATCGTATCCGTGGAATTCCCAACATAAATATAATTATGTAAACTTTATATTACTATTATATTAAGTATGCCGATAATTTTACAAATGGTTCGTGTTTCATATTTATTAATAGTGACATATACTATTCAGTGCTTATAAACGCGCAACAACGTCCGTGTTCGAACAACAGGGACTGCTTTTTATTATTAACTTCCTTCGTTCAGAATCGTTTTACTGAAGAAATGATTTATCGTTTCTTTAAAATTTAATTCGCCCGTCAAGAGAATACCACCCGTCGTGCGAAGTACACCCATCGTGCGAAGTGATGTCCGGCTTTTTTATTTTCTAGTTTTTCATAGTTTTCACGGGCGCCATTGAGAATTTAAAATTTTGTCGAGCATCTAGAATCGAAATAATGTAAATGTATGTTAAACTATTTTATAAAGTTTTATTTCGCCAAATCTTTGGTAAAAATATTTCAAAATTGTGTACCGCTTTTTTCGACATTGATATTTGCGATAAAATATTACTATATTACGGCCACGTCAGCTACCCCCGCATTATGGTTATACGACTTATTTGCATCCATTAAAAAATAGGCCTCTTTCGATTTTGAAATATTCTCTCCGACTTATGCCAATATTTTTTTTTGCATACCTCTTTTCACAATCTCCTCGATATTCAGTGGCACAACAAGGGGGTTGTCCACCAGTAAATTTCTACTATAATTATTTAATTATAAAATTATAATCAATTTTAATGCCTTTTCTACAAGTCAACATTTTTAGAACGTTATTTCTTTATATAAATAAAATTTAGAATCGCATATTCAACAATATGAATTTTTAAAGAATCTTTCAAATTTATTTCTAAATTAATAGAGGTTATAATTTTATAGTTAAAAGTATTTTTTTTTTTTAATGATCATTGATGAAATTTTCATAAATATGGTTTAAGGGGAGTGTCCGGACACCCAAAACACCCCCCTTGGTTGCGCCACTGTCGATATTCAATAATTGTACAAAATTAATGTAATTTTTTAAATGTTGATTTTGATAAACCTTTAACAACGAGTTTGCACGTAATGTAATATAGGATATTGTGAAAGAATATCGTTTAAATTCTTTCAGACAAAAGCATATCAACAGCTATAATGTGTATATTAAATATTCAAATGCACATACACGTGTATGTTATTCATGCGTGCATACATTGAGTTAATTATTCACGCCATCGATATCGGGCAATAATCTTAATGGGATATTATATTATAGTTATATTTTCCTGCGAATTGTATGTTCCGATTTTGAACTATACAGAACCAAACCGTTTTTCTATACAAAACAAATAATATTGTTCCTATGTCGTCATGTTTATTATGCTTGTAGCGTGTACAATAATATATTATAACATCAATACCAAAACTCGTTATTGTCACGAAAAAAAAAAAAAAAACAATAGTTATATTCTTATCACATAATGAACTAAATTGGCTATAGTTAACAGGTGGAATAGGCATTACCAATATTATTATAATTTAAAATCATCCGGATGAACAAAATAAGTCGAGTTTTAGTACTTTGCACGTAAATATAAATAATATATATTCGCAATACTATTAGTGAAATTTTTGATTTATCTACCAGGGAGGAGGAGAAGGAGATGGGGTATCCGAGACTTTCGAGATCACGCTAACCCCACACGGATGGAGATTAAGTACGAACTACGAAGAATACGAATAAAACCGTATAACTACGATACTTACAGTGGCGCATTTAAGGGGGGGGGTCGAAAGGGACAAATGCCCCGGGCGCCATCATTTGAGGGGCGCCAACATTTTAGACTTTCTTATAAAAAAAAAAAAACATCTCTAATTATATAAAAATATATTCATTTGACTATCTTCTTATCCGATTCGTTCAATTTTTTTTTTTTTATTATTACATAGAATAAGACATTTCTAGCCGTCGGCTATTTATGTCTACGGATGAAAAAATAAGACATTTTAACACAATATAACTTTTACTGTTTTACTAAAATTTATTATTTGGTATAATTTTTTAATTGAATAAAACACTGAAATATTATATACTGTTAAAAACCTAGAATATACATTTTAAAATGCTCTTCGAAATAAGCACATTTTTTGTTAATTGAGGGTGGAGAGGGAAGGTCTGACTGGATATTGTAAAGACTACCAACTAGCTAGTGGGAGGGAGGGCGTTATAATATTATTTCGTCCCGGAGCGCATAATATATTCTAAATGCGCCGCTGGATACTTATCGTAATTCTTAAATTGTATTATTCGTCGATTTATTTATTATTTTTTTTATTTATTTCAAAAACAAAGAATCTGTTATTCGATTATTACAATAAGATACAAATTTGACGACATGAACCAATTGAGAAAAAAGTAGTCATCCAACGGAGGCACTTAACGTGGGGATTTGTTTAATTTTGATTAGGATTTAATTTGGGTCCCAACACTATTTTTCTTTTTTTGTCTTCAAAGGGATTACCAGGAACGATGTCGGAATTTAGCGCTGATATTAAAGGATTTGGACGGTTTGTTAGTCGAGAGCGGAAACGTTTGTAAAGTAATTTTGCAGTTTCTCGAATCGTGTTTATTTTAGTCGGCATAAAGGGTGTGATTTGAGATATAAATCGGGCGTTTGTAATTATTATACGGAGAGTTATGGATTTAAAATTTGAAATTTTATATAAATTTGACTTTTTGACTGCCCCCTCCCCCCTTGTAGTTGATTCGTCGATTTAATTTTAAAAAATGTGTAAAAAAAATTGTTAATTATATTTATTAAGTCTTCGTTATTCCTATAATCGGAGTAAAGCATATTTAATTTATACTATAATATTTTTTTTTCCCAAACATTTTCGTACTTTTGGATTTTCGATATGATATCATAGACGTCGGTAGATAGGAGGTTTGGGGGTTCAAACCCCTCCCACTGATAAACTCTTAATCGAAAAAAATGTACTATTTTCACATGATAAAATGTGCTCATTTATAAAATATTAATAACAGAATTTTTACGTTTATAAAAACGTATTTTCAATTCTAATTTTAGTATCAAACAGTAAATATATACTCAATTGTAAATATATACTTATAGTATTTAGGACTTGCTTCACTTTTTTCCGTCTTAAAATGTTCAATAGGTACCTAAGTAAAAAAGAGCTTGTAAATATGTCGATTTGTATTAGGAAAAAATGTATACAAACAAGATATTTTCAGATTTTTCGAATTTATTCTTTGGCTCAAAAAATACTATGTATTTCACTAGTGAACATTTAAGTTTCTAGCACCAAGATTTTCGGAGTACCTACAAACTAAAAATAATACTGAAATTGAATTAGAAAAAAACGTTTTTTTATCATACGTGATTTTTTAAAATTTTCGCTTTATTTTTTTTCTTTATGCTTGAAAAAACTGTTAGAATTTCGAAAAATTACCCGTATTTAATCGACATAATTTTGATATTGCATAATATTTTCAAAATTCTAGCTTTCAGTCAAAAATTTTACTCTTGAACCCATTCCGTTCGATTTTCGTTATGTCGGAGGGTCAATTCTACAGGCATAGAAGACAACAACACCAAAAAAATACACCACAGAATACTGCGATTTTGTTTTATATTATCGAGTGCGTGTAAATTTGACCGCGACTAAATTATTAATCGGTATGGCTGTTGCCGCCGAGCGGGTGGTGGTGGTGGGAGGGAGATTATGGCAGTGTCAGAGAGACGTGCACGGGGATAAAAAATATGTTCGTGGCAAAAAATCTACCGGAGAATACTCGCGTACCGTTTTATATGCTTTTTGCGTTTGAACCGTTGAATATTATGCATTTATATGAACACGCTCGCACCACGATTTACATTGAATAAATAAAATTATTGATTTCTCCGCGGGCGTGTTATCATATTATTGTTATTATTATGCATTCTATTGCATAATAATTTAAATGTGCTGTTTGCACAAATAATAATTATTGTTAAAATACGCTTTAACGACCAGTAAACGAATTTAAATTTTTTTTTTTTTCAATTACATTAATTTTTAACGCTGAAAATTGTGATGTAATCAGAATTAATTTTTCGAAATCACTTCTCGGAAACAGTGCACTACAACTTTATTAATTTCGTATTTTTAACAGTAATTTTAAGAAAATTAATGTAATTCCTTTTTCATACAAAAATTTTCGTCCCGTTACTTATATATATATATATCGTATATGAATGTATGTATGTTTATAGCGAAAGCAGTATGTACACATATTTTGACGTTGGTAAAATTCTTATTTCTATTAAGTTTTTATTTTCAGAAACATGATAACTATAATTATTGAGAATTATTATTTTTCAAATTCTGTTTTATTTTTATACTCTTTGATTTTTTTTTTTTTTTCAATTAAATGTTGTGTAAAAACAAAATTTATGCAACCATATTTATTTTCTTAAGTTTTACAAGTTCTCCGGCAGTACCGGCAAGTTTGCCTTTGTGCAGTATATTTAGTTTGTATTTTGGGGGTCTGAAATGGAATTTTTTTCTTTTTTTACATTTCTCGCCATAGGTGGTTTTTCACGATAAGTCGATGGATATTTAAGAAACGAAGCGGAATCGTAAACACCAAATGCCCACAAATCAAACCTACGGGCTACGCGAAATAAAATACAACATTTCCCGTATAGATATTACTCCCCGCCCTCTCTTTCCGACGACAATAACTGGCTAGGTGTCACGTTATTCACCCGCGTTCCGACGGTGGGAGGGGGGGGGAATGTGCATCGATTGTAGCCCATCTGGGTCGTTTGCGGTTTTTTCGGTTGTTATAAATTCGCTATGGGCGGCAACGCTGCTGGAGTATACTGTTCTGATTTCAGAACCGAGAGGCGAGAACAAAAGGTGCGATATTACGCACAATATTGTGCCTTGTCTCCTCCCACCCCCTCACGTACGGCGATTCCTGAATAACAATCGAACGAAATAACGATCTAAACGAAAACTCGGGATAATGCACGAAGTTTTAACTGAGTTCTAACGCAGATTTGTCGCAAAATAAATTATTCATCATTTCTTTAACACAATGATTTTAAGCAGAGCTTCAATTTATTCAAGACCATTTTACTTAAAAATTATAAAGTTTATAATTATTACAAAATATGTGTGTGTGTGTGTGTGTATTTTGTGTATTTTTTCTTAGCAAGTTACATATTTCACTATTAATCAAGAAAACAAAAAATCATATATTAAAATATATCTTTCACCAAAACATTTTTCATATTATAGTTAATCTATACTTAAATTTTTATAAAGTTTGAATTAAAAAAATAAATAAAATAATAAAATTAAGGGCGTTTTTTTGTCAAATTTTGAGTTGTTTTTCGCAAATTTTAGATAGACTATTGAGAATTTCAAAAAGTGATCTCTTAAAAGTACCATAAAGAGGTAAATTCTGATTCAAAAAGTTTCTAGTCGATACTTTTATACAATTATTTTTATCCGAAAAAGTGTTTACAGAAAAAAAAATATAAAATTAATAAATATATATCATTTTAAACTACTAGCTTCTTCACTCCACTTAAAATCTAGAAAGAGAAAAAGAAACACCATTGCAAAAACAATTAGCTTCTTTGCTCCATTCAGAATGTAAAATGTATTAGTATTTTCAAATATACAATGAAATGTAAATATGAGTAGTCTTATTTATGCTTTATATTCAGTGTGATTTCAATTTTGGCTGGTTTTCTGTGGAATTTTCTGCAATTTCAAACATTTATTAATGTAGATAATACTATACAAATTGACACAGTACAATAATGATATCAACATTTCAAATTAATAACTCGCAATGGTAAATATAATATATTATCTTGAAAAAAAAATAAATAAGCTGATAAAACAAAAATACTTTATCAATTTTATGTTATATGATTGTGACTAAAAACTTTATATGAACGTATCAACAATAATGAAATAGAAATGGTTACGTTTAAAAAAGTTTTTCAACTTTTACAACAAATACAAATTTATAAAATAATCTTTTGCAATTAAAAATATTGAATTTTATTCGCTATTATTTTATTAAAAATTATGTTTTTTTTTTCACCATTTATCAACATTGACATTTTAAACTGTTTAAGAATATAATATAAAATAAAATTCAAAAAAAAAGGTATTATACCATTATATTCTTGGTTATTTTTTTTATAGTTTTTTTAGGGGTTTAAAATTTTGGGTTTTTTTTTCTCCATACAGTACAAATGTATGGCATCTAAGCACAAATTTAGATCAATTGATTTTCGTGTGACAAATCAAATTGATCAGTCAACAAAATTAATTAATAAACGTAATATGCATAAGTAGATTAAAGAATACGCAAATGGGCAAAGTGATAGGAGTAAACTTCCAATTTGTATTTCGAGTTCAATTAGACGAAATGTTCGTGTTATACAAAAACATTTATGAAATAAAAAATTAAGCTAAATGTTGTTAAGGTGTTTTTTCGTATTTGGCTATTTTCTCTTAAGTTTTTATCAGTGAAATTTTTATCTTTGGACTTTTTGACCGATTAGTGATTACTACCAGCCGTAGAACATAAACGAAAAATGAAATTATTTTTATATTTTATCAAAAAAACAATTATTTTTTGGCAATACTAATATCTTTTGACCAAATTTTCAGGCTTGGGCAAACCAATTTTAGGGGGGGGGCAAAAACAATATTTATGCAATTTTTAATTTATTTACACTGATATCTCATTAAATGAACACAACTGTAATTTTTCATCATATATCCATGTATAATAGAATATTTTGGAAATTTACTAAGGAGAATTTACAATAATACATTTATTTGAAAAATACGAAACGAATAATACTAAGTGTTAGAAATAAAACTTAAATTAGAGTTTATTTAGATAATCAAATGATGAACATTGGGGGTCGCGGTCTCAAAAAGACTGAGAACCGCTGAATAGACATACTTACCTAAAAGCCTTTTTAATATTTTTTATATTCTTAGAAGGGGCAAAGATTGGGTTTTAGGGAGGGAAACGCCCCCTCTGGCCCCTCCGTAGCTACGGGCTTGTATCGATATCATATTATGCAAGGACAGAAATCATTAGAATTAAAATCACTTTTCTTTTTTTTCGTTCATCACATACCCATAAAATTATGTTGGACATTACAATATGTATTATTCACGTCAAGTTTATTATGACATCGACCTCGGTTTACGTCTAAAATTTCACTCGCGTGTTAAGTAGTACAAAAGTGTTAATAATTTATTTTTATGTATTTTTCATCGAGTTTGTATACATACAAATATATTTACTATGGCTTTTGTGTTTGAATCTTTCGGGGATATTATATTTTATTTCGCGGGTGTAATTTCGCGTATACTGCACGAAGAAAACTTTTCGAAATTAATATTTTACCCCTCCGAAACGACAGCGCTAATAATATTTTCGAAATACGTTTCGATTAATACTTTAAAATGTTAATTATTATACACTCCGTCGTGAAATATTATTCCTGAGAACTCGGCGGCGCGGCGTACAAATAACTAATCCGTATGGGTGTATATGCATAACATTATACACGACCGTCTTATTTTTATTAAGACTATTGATATTTTCCACGCGGAATAAGTTATTATTTCTAATAATGAGTCTCGGTGGTAACCGACGGACAACAATGGTTATCCTCTAGTGAAACCTCTTCGCGAAAACCGTCCGCCGTTTGACGACGGATATTATACGCGTTAATACTCCCGTGTTTCGATTGTAAACTTCCTAGGTACTCAGTAGGTACACTACACAATGAAGTCTGGAACAAACGGAAACCGTATGCATGTTTAATAGATCTACCGGGATGCAAACATCTTTATGACAGTAATTTTCAAAAGTTCACCTTGTGTATGAAAAGTAAATAAACTGGTAAATAAACAATTGCGACCGGTTTCAAAACGATATTTCGCAAAGATGAACGTTGAAACACGATTCTGATGATTACATTTTTCGGTTCTCGAAGAAAACACAAAATTATGTTTGACTCTTTACGCAGTCTGTTCAATAATATTGTGCCGAGAAGATTTATTTTGCGCAAATGCACAAACGCAAACGATATAAAATCAATTCTCGAAACTGATGTGATAAAAACAAACTCTCAAAGTTAGTACGTAATAATTTCATTGTTATATATTATGTATGATCTACATTGTAGGTACTCGCTCATCCGTGTGTTTAATATTGCGCAGTATATTGTAATATATAATATGTATACGAAATACAAAAATATCTCTAAAATCCAGAGGGTTGCTATAGTTCAATTTATATGAAGCAAGCAAAAGGGCGAGAGTCATAGTAACCATATATAAGAAAAAAAAAATCCTTAGGTTGTTATGTTTGGTACACTGTGGTCTAGCGTTAGATAATATACCCTTATCAGTTATATTATGTATTTTATTTTATCAATAAAAAATTTAATAGATAATAGTAGTTATGTATTGTCGGGTATTTTTATACTGAGCATTTGGTCACTCTGACGCTCGCCCTTTTGTCTGCTTCATACTGGTGCACAGTGTAATATATTATGGCATGGCCTCTCTATTCTACATTCTTACTCTATGCTAAAATCACAGATATCTCATAGACAACATTAACTTTGCCATAAAGGAATCATGAAAAGTGAATTCATATTTGACATCACTTTTTTTGCTCTATAGCAGTGGTTTTTAACCTTTTTCTAATGACGGAACGCTTAACATTTTATAGGATGATTTTTTAGCTGTACACGTTTTTATAATTGACCAATGGCCAGATAAGAATAAAAAAAAGTTGAAAGGCTAACACGTTTATTTGTTTGATAAGTATTAAACAATTAATCAAAAATCTGGAAGACTTTGAATGGATTTTAGAGTTAAGACCCCAAGCCCCATTATTTCCGCACATGGATCTCATACTGTTTATTTAAGAAATCGATAAAAATAAAAAATTTAAAGTCTATGATGGCAAAAATTTTAATGAATTTTAGATGCTGAGCGAAGCAAAGAAGTTAGTGATTTTACAATGATGTTTATTTTTTTTCCTTTTTTATTTTTTTATTTATTTACTATTTTTTTTTTTTATGCGTGCACATTTTCGTATAGAAATGATTCTCCAAAAGTTTTCGACTAGCAACTTTTTGAAATCGGATTTGCCTCTTGATAGTATTTTCGAGAGGTTATTTTTCGAAATTCTCAATCATTTTCTCAAAATTTGGGAAAAACTACCCAAAAATTTGACAATAAAAGACTCGAAAACTATTTTTTTTTTTTTTTTTGTTCAAATTTTATGGAAAATTAAATAATACACAGACAATAATATTAGAAATATTTTGGTGCGAGCAAATTTTGAAAATATGAAGAAAAAAATTTGAGAATCTTTTTTCAACATTTTTTCCCATTCAGTTTTAAATTTTGGCGGAACACCGGTTAAGAACCACTGCTCTATAGCGTTGATATGACAAAGCCGGTGTCGTTTTAATCCCAAAATATAACAGAGTAATATAATTACTCACTCGTTAATTATTAACGATGGAAATCTTTAAGTTCCGTATAAACCCCACCTGCTGATAATTACGTTTTAATTAATTAATTGATAAAATACGCACGTGTGCGGATTTCGCACATTTTTTAAATTCGATATAATCATTAAAATTATCGGATTAATTAACGGTCTCGTTTTAAAGAGATATAACATAATACAAAATGTACGTACTCTGTGCAGTAGATTTTCACACTCGCAGCACGCAGTGCAATAAATTATGTCATTCGTATTCCAGCGTCAGTCATCATTCATCGGAATATACGGCATGTGTTCAGCAGTCACACATCTCTCCATTTTCCGTTGATTTCAATCAGAAAAAGAAAACACCACAGCACATGTGTATTATTCATTTCCGACCAACTCGAAATTTTAAAGAAGATTGATGGGAATTACGACATTAAACCGAATGTGGCTTGCTTGCCGAATCATTTGGAATATCCACAAAATATAAATTACGTTTTTGCAAAAATGGAGAGTGCCAAAAGGCTTATAAACGAACGTAAAATAAAAAAAAAAAAAAAAAAGTGTATACTCCGCTCGTCGGGGTGTTCTTCGCACGTCAGGTGAGATACTCTTGACGGATGTATTGAATTTTAAAGAAACGATAAATCATTTCTTCAATAAAACAGTTCTGAACGAAGGAAGTTAATAATAAAAGAAAAAAAAAATGCGAAAAATCGGAGTGCCGGGCTGGAATCGAACCCAGAACTGTCGGGTGCAAAGCCGGTTCCATTATCATTAGGTCACAACAAATAACTTGACCATGTCAAGTAAAATAGTAGAGATGTAGTATAATAACCGAAAATATTGAACTTTCAAAATAGAATAAAATAGTTAGAAAACTATTGTTGCCCATGGATATCAATTCGCACCATCGTATTCAGCGCCGAAAAATACATAAGATGCAATAAAACGTTATCAACCTTCAGCAACCACGTGTTATCTATAGATATCTCCTAATCTATCTGTATTTTCTCCAATTTTTTTTTTCAATCAAACCCTTGTAAAATGTTTAATTATTCGTTCGTAAGAAATTTTATTGCACCAAAATATTTGCAATAAAATTCTCTATCTAGACACCAAATTTTAAAACAATCGGTTTAGCCAATATTTTTATACGTTCGTTAAAGTGCGTAATTTTAGGTAAAACTAACGAGTTTCGTCGAAATTCTAACTTCAAACGGGTATAAAAAAAAAAAGTTGACTAGCGATTTTTTAGATTTTTTCAGGTCAATTACAAATATATGTCAGTGAGATCATATATTAATTTTCAAGTCTTGATATCAAAAATCAAAAATTAATTGCATAATAACTAACAAAAAATGAGAAATTTCCGAATTTTCAAAATACTGAACTTAACTCAAAATCGATCAAATCTTTTTAAAATTTTTACGAAATGTTCTCGTAGCTATTTTTAAGGGTTGGTGAAAATTTTGAGTCCCTAGCTGCATTATTTTAGAAGTTATATTAAAAAGTAATTTTCAATTTTACGGAAATTTCGGTAATTGCGAATTTTGCCGTTTTTTATCAATTTTTCGACAGTTTTCCCCCGTTTTTGGAAAAAGTATTGAGAAATTGGAAAAATTATTATTTCAAAGTACCATCTGGGTGTGATTTGTGATCAATAGAGGTACTGATCGAAACTTTTGGACAAGCATTTCTATACAAAAAAAGTGTATACAGAAGAAAAAAATAACTTCTTTTTTACATTCTTCGGTACGTTCAGGATCTAAAAAAGCATTTTGCGCATTTTAGAATCGTGTGCAGTATATATAGGTAGGTTTTCCCCGTTTTCCGCGGGGCAAGTAAAAATACAAAATTAAAACGAGAACGATAATCTAAACTGCATTGTTTCGAGATACGCACATCGGCTTCCAGTTAGTGTTTAAAATATATATCGTCACTTTTATATTTTTTGAATCGTCGCTATATGTAAATATATTCCTGATGTATACAAATGCCGCCGTACACAAACGTCGAATATTATCATTGTTATTATAACGTTTTATCTTTGTTTACATTATTTGAGGCCGTGATAATAGGAAACCGGTGTGTTTTCTCGCCGCACGCTATTATCTCTCGTTCCGCGCGGGATTTCGCCTGGGTAAACTCGCGGCGATGCCGAATAATTGAACCCTGTCCAGTGTGTTACACGTTTTCCGGGAAACTCGGTCGTGAACGTATTCAAAGCCGATGCGTGTTGTTGTTGTTGTTACACGCGCGAGACGACTTCGGGCGCGTGCCCTCTCCTCTCTGTCCGTCCACTCGAGGAAAACACTGCAATGATAAATTTTCCTACGGTCATCGTAATTCCAAAGAGATTTTATTCATTCAATCCGCCCCACAATGCTTCCTCCAGATGAGTTTAGCGATTCGGCCGCGTCTGGCACACACGCACACACACACGCACGCATCGCGGCGTAAAGCAAAACACAGTTCAGTGAATCGGATTACGGAGTTTCTCGGAGAATATTAAGTTCCGAATTGAGTGCGCGTTCTTCGTTTTCGCGTGCGTGTGAATACAGATTTTCAGCTACGGGTATCACGCGGTGACGGAGATGGCTGACAGACGTTTTCGTGTTCACCGCAAATGACTTGAAATCGAATCAAATTCTTACGGCCCCACTGCAGAGCAATATCGTTAGTGTGTCGAATTGAAAAAAGGAAAAAAACAGTAAAATCTATACGTACTCGCGGGTACAAAAAAAAAAAAAAAAACCGGACACACTTCGCACGATGGGTGTACTTCGCTCGTCGGGGTGTTCTTCGCACTCGGGTGGGTATTTTCTTGACGGGTGTATTGAATTTTAAAGAAACGATAAATCATTTATATCCAATAAAACGATTCTGAACGTGAGAAGTTAATAAAGTATAAAAAATAAATGAGAAAAACATTTTTTTTCACATTTTCAAAATTTTTTTGCGCCAAAATCTTTCTTATGTTATTTTCTAACTATGTTTAAATTTTCATATAGTTCGGATCGAAAAATGATCCGAGCTAATATGCAAAATGAATGAAAAATTCCGTTTTTTTCAAATGAGAATTGATTTTCTCTCATGTCTGACTTCTTGAAATGTTGAAATAGTGTATTCGTATTCTGGATAAAAAGGTTTCGAAAATTTTTTTATTTTAATTTTTTTTTTTATAATTTTTTTTTTTATATTAATTTATTTTTTTATTTTTTTTTTTATTAAAATTATTTTTTTTTTATTTTTATATTAATTTTTTTTTTTATTTAAATAATTATTAAATCTTGATTAGACATATTTAAACAAAAAAAAAAAAAAAACAGTATATCAACTTGCAGACTTGTAACTGCAAATACGAGAGAGCATCTTCATGCATTTGACACTTGACGCAAATTTAGTAACCATGGTAACATAATACTCATAATAGTGTAAAAAATAAAGGTAACCACTGTGACGCTTTCACCGTGCGTCGGGATCACGTATGCATTTCATCTCGCGCCTGGCTGTCGCGCTTTTTGTCACGCACCGGACTGTCACGCTGCGCGACATACTTTTTGACACTTCATAAACATTTTATATTCTGAGCAGAGTGAAGACGGAAGAAGCTTATGAATTTACAATGGTGTTAAATTTATTTTTATTTTTTCCGGTCTGCGAACACTTTTGCGTATAGAAATACTTATACAAAAGCTTCGTTCAGCCAGCCACTTTTTGAATCAGAATCCGGCTCTAGATGGTACTTTATATACTTGGCATTTTTCGAAAATTACATTTTTTCAAAGGGTTGGCACTTGTCACTTTGATTTTTGACCACTGTTGGGCCCATTGTGGCTGTTGTTGGGTACATTGTAATCATAGTAACACAGTATACTCAATAAATATTAGCTTAAAATTATTAGTATAAACACTGTTCAGAATCGTTGTATTCATTAAACGATTTATTGTTTTTTTTTAATTCAGTACACCCACCTGGAAAGCGAAGTTTATTTCAAGGTGCGAAGTATGTTCAGCCTTTTTTCTGTTCTGTGAACATTTTTGTGTTTAAAAATACTTATCCAAAAGCTTACACCAGCCACTTTATGAATCAGAATTTGGTTCTAGATGGTATATTATATTTAAAATTTTTTCGAAATTCGTATTATTTCAAACACTTGCCGCTTGGATTGTTGGCTATTATTTGGACCATTGTGGCCATGGTAACCACAGTAACCGTTGTACCTATTGTGTCCATGGTAAACACGGTAACCATTGTGGCCGTGATAACGCAGTACTCGATATGTGTTAACATAAAATTTGAATAAACTATACTCAGAATCGTTTTATTGAAGATATGATTCATCGTTTCTTTAAAATTCAATACACCCCACCAAGAATATCCCACCCGGAGAGCAAAGTATATCTATGGTGTAAGTATGTCCGGCCTTTTTCATTATAGATTTTCGTTACAGATTTTCTTTTATATGCCAAAGCCAAGACATGAAAATATCAAAACCAGTTTTGGGTTATGTTCATTATTATCAGGTAATATCGTAATGAGACACTACGCAGACAATCCTTTTGCTTTTTTTAATTGATAACGATGAAATATCTATTCATTATTATCTTTATATTAATATAAACATATAATTTTATAAATCGTGTTGAAATAATAATAATAATAATAATAATAAAAAGCCGGACATACTTCGCATGACGGGTGGGATTCTCTTGACGGGTGTATTGAATTATAAAGAAACAATAAATCATTTCTTCAATTAAACGATTCTGAACGAAAGAAGTTAATAATATAAAAAAGAAATGAGAAAAAAAATGTTAGAAAAATGTCCAATATTTTTTTTTCATATTTACAAAATTTTCTTGCACCAAAATCTCTTTCTTGTATTATTTTCTATATATGTTTAAATTTTCATATAGTTCGGATCAAAAAAAGATGGTTTTCGAGTCGTTTTTGTCAAATTTTGGGTAGTTTTTTCAAAAAAAAAATTTGAAGAATTGAGAAATTCAAAAAATTACCTGTCTAAAGTACAATCTAGAGGCAAATCCGGTTTCAAAAAGTTACTGATCGAAACTTTGGGACAAGTATTTTCATACGAAAAGTTGTACACAGAAAAAAAAAATAAACATCGTTTTAAAAACACTAGGCTCTTCACTTCGTTCAGAATCTAAAATTCACCGAACAATAAACGAAAATGAAAATTCGAAAAAAATCATTTTCTCCTTGTGTTTTGTAACGTTGAAACAGAGATAACACTCCGTGAACGATTTTTAAAATGATCCTTAACATTAATTACACCTTAATTACACCTTAATCACGGTTTGTAACCGGTAACTCGTATTATCTTTGAGGGCATACTTCGCTCTACAGAGTGTATTAGGTATAACATATACAACATGGGGATGTCCTATACATAATATTATAAATTTATACCTATATTATATCATATTATTATTCTCTGTGTGCGCGAAGATGCGGTCGTCGTCGTCGTCGTCGTCGAGCCGACAAAGTTTTCGACGTGTGATCCCGAGGCGGCGAGATGATCCAAGAAGGGGAACGGGGGGGAGGGCGGTTTATTTCCCCCTACATCTTCCCCCCCCGCTACGCCCCGCCCACGTATTCACCGGTAACGTACACGTTCACTCGAAATTCTCGCCGCCATCCACCGCGAAACATACGCGTCGGATTTCCTGTTGCTTCACCCGTCTTGATTCGATTTTGCCAACTTTTCCGCCGACGCGACGCAATGACGGACGGACGGACGGACGGACGAAACCCGAATTCGCGAAGTGCTTCTACGTGCCGCGTATACATACGTATATTATATATACGTATAATATACTCGTATGGAGCACAGAAATATTTGGCGGTAAATTTTCGTTTAGACAATAATATGTTCCGAAGTCGAAACACTCGCCGCAGTCTAGCCGTACTCGAAATATCGATGAGTAAAGGTCGCGGGCAATGGATAATCTGACGGATTACGATTTCGGTTTATAATCCGATGCCAAATAATTGAAACAAATTTTGCATTTTAAACATATAAAAAAAATGTGTATTTTTCAAATCTTATAGCGACGAATGTTTTGATTTTTAACAAAGCTATGTGTGCAGGGCCGGATTAACTTAAGATACGCCCTTAGGCTGATAAAAAACCAACGCCCCTACTTCATAATAGAACATCATTTATTCAATAAGAGCTGAGAGCCCTCTCCATATTAACTGACCAATTTTATGAATATTTAAAAATCTATATAATGGATTAATTGAAAATTATTTTCAAGTCAACCTAAAAAATTAAGTCTTAAATTTTTGTTGAGTAATATTAGTATTCTAGTGTATGGTAAATTAAATTTGTAGATAGGAATTATATATAGTATCTACAAAAAAAAAAAAAGAAGAAATCACCGTCCACGGCTCAGCGCCCCCCCCCAAGACATGATGCTCCTAGGCTATAGCCTAGGTAGCCTAGTCCTAAATGTGTGTGTGTGTCAGTGCTGTATTTAGGGGCAGGCTAAGTAGGCTGAACCTAGTGCAACTTTTTTAAGTAATAAGAGTTTTTAGATATTTAAATTTTTTACTTATTATTACGTCTTATATTTAAATATATTATACATGATATAAGAACCATATTAAAAATAAAAGCCGGACATACTTCGCACGATGGGTGGAATTCTCTTGACGGGTGTATTTAATTTTAAAGAAACGATAAATCATTTCTTCAATAAAACGATTCTGGACGAAGGAAGTTAATAATATAAAAATAAATGAGAAAAAAAAATGTTAGAAAAATTTCCAAAATTTTTTTTTCACATTTTCAAAATTTTCTTCAAATTCAAATTTTTCAAAATCTTTCTTATGTGATTTTCTATCTATGTTTGAATTTTCATAAAATTCAAATCAAAAAATTATGGTTTGAATATTGTTTAAATGGAATTGCGACAGATTTCAGCAAACCGAATTAATTATTTTAATTATAATAAATCGATGAATACGTAATGTACACAAAATTAGAAAAAAAATCTGAAATAGTCTCTTTCATTTGTTTTTTTTTTTTTTTTTAATGCATTTTAAAACAAAAAGGTCA
>JAIPRM010007560.1:6194-17057 GCA_025469315.1 Stegophylla sp. TES_Ste_2020 | reverse complement strand
TTTTTTTTTTTTAAATTCAATACATCCGTCAAGAGTATCTCACCTGACGTGCGAAAAACACACCGACGAGCAAAGTACACACTTTTTTAGATTCCGAACGAAGTGAAGAAGCTAGTGTTTAATATTTTTTTTTTTCTGTGTACAACTTTTCGTATGGAAATACTTGTCCAAAAAAGTTTCGATCAATAACTTTTTGAAACCGGATTCACCTCTAGATTGTACTTTAGAGAGGTCATTTTTTGAATTTCTCAATTCTTCAATTTTTTTTTTTTTTTTGGAAAAAACTACTCAAAATTTGACATCGGAAACCATCATTTTTTTGACCCGTGCTCCAATACTGTGTGTGTGCATGTAACGATAGAGAAAGTGGGAGAAAATTTGCAAAATTATCAAACAAATTAATTTATTTAATGGTTTAAAATCCGCGAAGGGCATATTATTATAATTATGTACAACGGATGTCAATATAGATTTTACTGACTTATACAACATAATATTAACGGACAACAATTATTATGTATTTACAACAATTAATACAAAATTATTTACATAAACATTTGATTCATTTTAACACAAACATTTGCAACTTAAAAATTCTGATTTCTAGAAAAAATAACTTGTCAATCTTTACTTATGGTAAGCACAAACTTTATACTTAAAATCTATAATGGTATTATTAAAATCTATAATGGTATTATTAAAATCTATAATGGTATAAGATGTTATTATAAACATAATAAAGCAGTGACTGCTTGTAATTTACCATCTCAAGTTGATACTATAATAGTTTTTTCTCTCACGTCAGTGGCGCAACCAGAAATTTTTCAAGGGGATGATCCATACGTACAAATAACCCAGTACGTATAAACAGTATAAACACCTCTATCAGCTAACAACTAACATAACAAAAAGTGTAATTTATATTAATATTTGTTATAATTTAAGAATAACAGGAAATAAATCAAGATTACAGAGGTTATTTATTTCGATTTCAATAGTATTTTTTTGTTCTATATTATTGTCATGCAAATTAACGATTTCTCATAAAATTACTTATGATTTTACTCGATCAAAATCGTATCAACATCAGTAAAATAAAATTGAACGAATTCCTTCGATTTCAACTTTCATCGCTAGATTACGTAGTTGATTGCAAAAAAAAAAAAAACAATGCATTCATTATTTATTAATGGTTCATCAAAGACACTATTTTGACGGTTTAAAGTTTTTTCATGATTAGAGTCATATTTTCTACGGAGGTTTTTAGTTTTAATTATTATTAATTAATATTAATAATAATATAATTAATAATAAATTATTAATTATTTATTAATATTTTTTGTATCGACATTCAGACTGTTACAAAATGGACTAATTTTATCTGGTCTATATTATGCGCCATTGCGAAGCGTTTTTCAAACTTTGTTAAAACTATCATACTCCTTTTATTAGTATCTTAATACAGAAACTATTAAAAAAAAAAATTATAATTTTTGTACTTAATAACAATTTTTATGAGTATATTTATAAATAACTCAAATTAAAATAAATAATCATGAATTTGACCCAAGGGAGGGGTCCACCCCCCACCCACCGCTGGTTGCGCCAGTGATTCACGTATATCCTTGCGCCTCGCATTCACTAACATTATTGGGAGCAAATGTAAACTGGGCCCGCGGTTACCTTTTTTGTTGTAAACTCGGCCCGGAAATTTTAGGTAATAATATAGGTCGGTTGTAAACTCGGCTCCATAATTTTTACCAATAAAAAAAAAAAAATAAAAATAACCAATAAAAATATGATAAGCACGAGAGAACACTTACAAAATATGAAAATAAGAAAATATCAGTGCCTAACCTTACATTATTACTCTATAATTTTTCACTTATATTTTCACACTTACAATTTTACATAAATATATTTTAATTATATTTTTTGCACTAAAAATTTTACACATTAACATTTTTATCCATTATAACGAATTTCATGCAATGAATAATAGTATAATAAAAATGAAAAAAATTTTTGAAGGATAATGAGAATCGCCACATCGCGGCGTCCTCTGGGTAATGCTAAATGGTTCTCAAAAATATTAGGGCCGAGTTTACAATAGACCTTTTGAAATTTTTTTCCCTAGGGCCGAGTTTACAATCGCCCATTGTTAGATGTGATCGCACGGTTATTACAATAATTAACTGAACTATATAATATTACAATATAATGACTGAAATCGATTAGTAGATCGATTTTTATTCGTAAACAACGCGATGGTTTCTCCCCCAAATATCGATTTTGTCGGTGTCGATTTTTACAATATATTTTATTCTCGATATTATCGCCGTCGATTTTTCGAAAATATCGATACTCCCCGATAATAAATAGCCACTCCCACTAGGCGATACGCTGCGCGTTCGCGTATATATAGACGATCTGCACCCGCGACAACCGTGGATCTGCACACCACCCGCGTCGTCACCGCCGCCAGTCCTGCTTGATCATGTCGGCCGCCTTCTCGCCGATCATGAACGCCATCGAGTTGGTGTGGCCGCCCGGGATCAGCGGCATCACCGACGCGTCGACCACGCGCAGGCCCCGGACGCCGCGCACCCTGAGCCGCGGATCGACCACCGCGTCCGGGTCCGAGTCCGGACCCATCTTGCACGTGCCCACCTGGTGGTGCAGGTTGGTGGTCAGCATGCCCACGGAACAGGACCAGTACGCGTCCGTGCCGAACCGTTCGCGCTCGCAGCCCGGGAACGGCACGGACAGCAGCGTGGAACCGTATTCCTGGAACGCTCGGGTCTGGCTCACCGCGATCGCCTGCAAAAAGAGAATAAGAGGGGGGAGGGGAAGATTATTTTCGTTATTCATTGTTGAATTTCTTCGAGACGACTTGTGACTACTACTAGCCATACCAAATATTCAGGTAGGGCAAACCAATTTTAGGGGGGGTGCATTAAAAAAAATATTTATGCAATTTTTAATTTATTTACACTGACGTCTCATTAAATGAACACAATATTGTTACAGTTTTTATTAATTAGTTTTTAAATTACAGTAATTTACCATAATAGATTTATTTTAATAACCCGAAGATAATGAGAACCGCTAAAAAGACATACCTACCTGAAAGTCTTTCTAATATTTCTAATATTCTTAGAGGGGGCAATGATTGGGTTTAGGGAGAGCAACGGCGCCTCTGCCCCCCCCCCGTAGCTACGGGCCTGCAACTAGGGCTCGGATTTCGTGGTGAAATGAAAAGCACAGCGCAGTATTTGAGAGAGGGACGATGGGCGATGGGTTCCTCCAAAGAATTTTTAAATTATAATTATTATTTCAGTTCAATGAAATCTAGTAATACCAAAAATATACTATTTTTTATATTTTGGTACGATAAATACGTTATTACATTGTTCATAACGTTTTTTGTAAGTTTATTTAAAACATTTTTAGAACGTACGTTTGTAAATGTCTCATATTTAGTTGAATTTTAACTTTTACACAATTTTATACACCCACATTGATAGCCTTGATAGTTTTACAATATTAATTTAGCCACAGTATGTGCAACATATCAAAAATATTATTAACTGCTCGAATTCTCACCCCCCCTCCCCCTCTAATAGACCTTTTCAAACCGTACTCGAATTATACTAACTATTATTTTATTCACTTCAATGTTAATCTCAATAGTAGGTTAACGGTGATGATATATGTATTTGTGTTTGGGTTAAAATAACAACTTTTCAGTATTTATATTTATTAGTTGTTTCTGGATTATCACAATTTTTCTGAATCATCAAATACGAAAAAAAAAATGACGAAATAGTAAATTCAAATAGGCACTTACAACGGAAAAATTTCGATATAATATTTTTATATAAGATTTCCCGATTTTAAATACATTTAAATATTGTTATAATATTCTGAAGACCCTAGTAATATTATTATTGTTCGCATTTACCGAGAGCAGTCTAGTCGTCAAGGCGCTCTAGATTTCGATTAGTATCGATAGTATTAAAATTATTGTAATTAAAACGTATTGCGGTGTTTGGTTAATAATTGGAATCACGATTTTACGTTTCATGTACGTGCCGGAAGCGTTTGACCCGCCGTGTAACGATTTATACATCAATCACATTGCTCGGGTTAATTGTTTAGAGGTACTATCTTGTATTAATTTACTCAAACTGTTATTATCGCGAAACAGTGGCGGTCAGTGATAAATATACGAGTATTGAATCCCTCCGGTACCTATAAACAACGGAATTTACTTCCGAAAACGTTTTAATCCAAAACATTAACCACTGTAATCCGGTAGATTTGACATGATTTTTCAAAATTATTACTACATCAATAACGTACTTATACTTTTATTTTTATTTTCTGTTGGACCCAAATATTCAAACTAGAAATTTGCACAGTTCATGAACGACCACATCAATTTGATCCATTTCATGAAATGAGCAAAAAAATCGGCCATTACAGAAAATGGCGATTTCACAACTGGGCCATAACGTATACTATGTACCTACCATAGAGTAAGAATGTATAGAGACTGAGGTCATGCCACATATTACACTGTGCACCAGTATGAAGCAGGCAAAAGGGCGAGCGTCAGAGTGACCAAATGCTTAGTATAAAAATACTAGACAATACAAAACTGCTATTATCTATTAAATTTTTTATTGATAAAATAAAAATACAAAACAAATATCATTTTAATTGGTGCTTATGTAGGAAGTAGAGAATTACAATAATTACAAATTATTCAAATACGGTTAAGAACTAAATGCGAACAAATGAACAGCGAACTCAAAAGAGAACATGTGAAATGATCAACAATATTATTCTAAATCAAAGAAACAAACAATGATTATTGATAACAGATAAGGGTATATTATCTAACGCTAGACTACAGTGTACCAAACATAATAACCTGAGAATTTTTTTTTTTTTCTTATATATGGTTACTATGACTCTATTTTTATATTTATACAATACAATTTTAATATGTAATTATTTTATCATCTCATACCTAATTTTTTAAGTACTTTTACATTACATTGTCTTGATAAAATATGCGAAATTCAAATGACCTTGAATAAGTATAAAAAAAAAATGCATCGAATTGTCATTGGGGGGAGGGGGGGAATTGAAGAGAGATGCACGAGAGTCTAGAAAAAAAATTTATTATAAAAAAATTGTATTATCTTCCACACCCAATGGGGAAATTTTAAAAAAATATTTAAAAAAAATATAAGGAGTACTTCCCCATCTTTCCCAAATTCGAGCACCGGACTAAATGTTGCAGTGTGCGTTCAATTGTTGTGCGTCGTCCATTTGACGCTAGTCGAAATTACTGCGTCAAAATGACGTAAGTACATTCCGTTTACGCGGCCGTCGACGTTCCTCGCGGGGTATTTCGAGTGTTTAAAATCGAATCGCTCAAAAACAAACGCGAAACGTTTCACAATCTGAAGATGTCCGTGAACAAATATAATTGTAATTTTATTAATCTTAATGCGTTCGAAAGTCGAATGATTATACTATATTATAATAGATATAGTGGGATTTAATTTCGTTCGTGTTGCAACAGACCACCACTATGGACGACAGGAAGGTCGTACGAAGAAAAAAATAACATAATATCATTAAGTATAATTATTTGATCGTCGACTCGATGTAAAATGTAGCGAAAAAATTGATTTGTAATAACAACTCTGGTGAAAACGAAGCGTGATTTATATTATTTTTAATATATTATTATGTCCGTTCCAAGGAGATATATCGAGCGTTAATTGATACTACGGGATCGAGTTGAGCCGTGTAGAGGAAATAATTGATTCGATGTATGAAAACGATTGGACAGCAGACAGTAAAGTTTGTAACTGATCCGGAGCAGTGCTGTTCAAACATGAACCAAAATTTATCTAAATAAGATATCAGATAATTCGTTGAACATTTATCTAGATAAGAAATCAAATAACATTTGAAAACTCTTATCCGGATAAGATAAATATTTATTTAAACGAATGTTTAAACTTCAATTTTTAAAATGGTAATTTTTGGATTTTGTCATAAATAAAATAAAACGAATATTGTAAGATTATAACTATTTATTGGCTTTAAAGTAATCTTTATTTTAGATTCTGAACGAAGTGAAGAAACTAGTGTTTTTTTTCTATTTTTTTCTGTGTACAACTTTTCGTATGGAAATACTTGTCCAAAAGTTTCGATCGGTAACTTTTTGAAACTGCATTTGCCTCTAGATGGTACTTTAGAGAGGTCATTTTTTGAATTTCTCAATTCTTCAATTTTTTTTTTGGAAAAAACAACTAAAAATTTGACAAAAACGACTCGGAAACCATCATTTATTGATCCGAACTATATGAAAATTTAAACATAGATAGTAAATAACATAAGAAAGATTTTGGCACAAGAGAATTTTGTAAATGTGAAAAAAAAAATTTGGACATTTTCCTAATTTTTTTTTTATATTCTTCACTTCCTTCGTTCAAAATCGTTTTATTGAAGAAATAATTTATCGTTTCCTTAAAATTCAATACACCCGTCAAGAGAATACCACCCGTCGTGCGAAGAACACCCCGACGAGCGAAGTTTGTCCGGCTTTTTTATTTATTTATTTTAATGGAGGCGTTGAAAAATATTTTGCTCTTCAGGGGGGCGGTGACTTTAAAAAGGTTGAGAATCGCCGATCTAGATAATATTCAATATGAAATTTCCTTTTATCATATTATAATCTTAGGTACATTTTTACTAATTAACTTTTATCATTAATCTAGACGAATGATGAAGTCATCTATGCGTAACATTAATGGTAATAATATTATTATAATATCAATTATTTACGAGTATAATAATATCATCGTAGTGAAGATTCGTAAACACAAACGTTATGTTTGACAACTACAATGTGGTGATAAAATAATTTATTATTATTGTTATTATTGAGAAAAGTCGTGTTGTCGGAGATAGCGCGAATAGCCTTAACAGCTATAAATTACTACTATCGCGTGTAA
This sequence comes from Stegophylla sp. TES_Ste_2020, assembly GCA_025469315.1. Lineage (NCBI taxonomy): Eukaryota > Metazoa > Arthropoda > Insecta > Hemiptera > Aphididae > Stegophylla > Stegophylla sp. TES_Ste_2020. The sequence goes on along the minus strand of JAIPRM010007560.1, from coordinate 10,014 downwards.
ACACGACTTAACATTTTTATTGATTTATTTATTTATATTTTATTCGTTTAGTGCTTATTAGTGGTAAGTACGATTAATAGTGCGATTACGATTAATTCATAGTAGCGGCTTTATTATATTTCACCATCTGTATACGAGCTGTTATTGTTCACCAGAAATTTGTAAACGAAAAAAACAAAATGAATTAAGCAGTGGGTACAATAATACGAGTGATAATATTGTTGACGAAACTTAACGTTTTATTTGCTCGGTTCGATAAACAACACTCAGAAAACGTAGGGAACGCGGCGGCGGCGGCGGCGAAAGGGCGACGAGTGTTTGTCGAATACGCGATAAACGTTGTGGCAAACACGTCGTGTCGCGTTGTTTTACGTTTTGTAATCGCGACGGATTGTATTCAGAACCGCGTTTATAAATTTTCGAGCCCTTGGGCAACTATCGTGCATGCAATCCCCTACATGCCCATACATAGGAGGAGGCTTAAATTCCAAAATTACTTTTTTTTTTTTTGTTCTACATAAAAAAAAAGGCATCGCAATGTCAGAAGAAGTTAAAACAACCAGTGACATCAGATTTGCGCCGCTCCTTCTAAGGACAAAATTTACCTTTTTTTTTCTCTCTGCTTATTATCTCAAGGTTGGCAAAGACCCTGTTTTTTCGCTCCCTGCTTTAATTTTTTCAAAAAAGACCTTTTTTCTTTTTTTAAAAAAAAAAAATCCGAAGATAATTCTGAATTCCAAATGAAGGGATTGATAAAACAGTTTTAGGTAAAAAATAGTAAATGCCTACTAACAAATGCAAAAAAAAAAAAAAATGTCAATGAAGTATTATTTTGTTTAAACGGTCATAAAAGTCAAAAATCATTTTCAGAAAGTCGACGTGAAAGGGCAAATGGTCTATATCGCTCCAAATACATAGTTTTTAAATAGAAAATGTGTTATTAATATACTTAGGCAATTTACTAAAAAGTAAAAGTAACATAACATATAACTACAGATTTGCAGGACATATTTTATTTTATATAAGAAGATAATAATAGATTATAATAAACAGGAGTCATAAATATTATAATTACAATATTGTATAAATGTATTAGGCGATGAAAAACACTTTGAATTTCACTGATAACATTCGTATCGCCTTTTGTTTACCTCAGTTTTCTGTTTGAAATAATCTTTAGGTACGTACACTAACCGATTTCGAAATAAATGTAATTTTATGAACAAATTTATTAAAATAATAAATAAAATCTGTTTGTCTTAGGTAACTATTATATAATAGATAACTCGAAGTTATTTATCTAGATAAAATAAAAGATAACTAAATATTTATCTGGATAATTTGTCTAGATGAATCCCAACATTTCAGGTTTTATAGTTATTGATAATATTAAAAAATCGGTCATCGTCAAATCGAATTTTCAAAAATATGAACGCCTCGAAACGTTATGGATTCGCATCAGATGCGGCCAGCCGCGACAAAAAACCGACAGAACGCGCTCGTACAATGTTCGGCGAGAGAATGAGCTGCGGGCAAATCGAACAATAAATTGGTCTGTCGGTCACGGCCGCGGACAATCCGAGCGGATCGACGGGGCTTTACATAATGACGCGCGTGTATATTGTGATAGTCAAGAACAAAATATTTCTCGTTATTATACTATTTTTTTATTATTAATTTTTATTTGTTCGATTTAATTATTTAAATGATCTCATCGTGCAAGGTATAATGAGCTTTATAAAGAACTAAAAATAATAATAATAATAATTTGATAATGATTTGTCAATAAGTAACTAAAAGGAGAGTTTGATTTTCTCTAAACATTTTTTAGACTCTGAGTGGAGCGAAGAAGCTAGTGTTTTTACAATGATTATTTTTTAGATTCTGAACGAAATGAAGAAGCTAGTGTTTTGACAATGATGTTTATTTTTTATTTTTTATTTTTTCTGTGTACAACTTTTCGTATGGAAATACTTGTCCAAAAGTTTCGATCAATAAATTTTTAAAACCGAATTTTCCTCTAGATTGTACTTTAGAAAGGTCATTTTTTGAATTTCTCGATTCTTCAATTTTTTTCTTTTTTTTTTTGGAAAAAACTATCCAAAATTTGACAAAAACGACTCGGAAACCATCATGTTTTGATCCGAACTATATGAAAATTTAAACATAGATAGAAAATCATATGAGAAAGTTTTGGGCACAAGAAAATTTTGAAAATGTGAAAAAAATATTTTGGGCAATTTTCTAATATTATTTTTTCTCATTTGTTCTTTATATTAACTTCTTTCGTTCAGAATCGTTTTGTTGAAGAAATGATTTATCGTTTCTTTAAAATTCAAGTGACACCCGTCACTAGAATCCCACCCGTCGTGCGAAGAACACCCATCGTGCAAAGTATGTCCAGCTTTTTAATTTTAATTTTAAAAATTAAATTAAAATTATGTGTGTAAATGTCCAATTCAAAAATATTGACATTTTACGTAGATTTAATTTCGTCCAACTTTCAGGGTTTGTGAACCCCCCACTATGCAACGCAGTACCAATTTGCGCGACTAAAAATGTACAAAAATTATAATATTTTGTAATATTGCGTCATTTTAAACAGTCTTCTACACTCCGCATATTAGGAGAAAAAACGACTATTCTTGTTTTTTGTTTCCGTCAATCGCCGTTGAGGTCTTGGTCTACGGCGCCGGATCCACATATTATTAATTCACGATATTGCTGCACGGGATTGCACACTGCAACGATTTCGCAACACCGTCGACCCCGAGTCACGGATTTTATATTTTATTTTTCTTCTGGCCGAACGGGTTTCAGACGGCATTTTGTCCTCTTCTTCTTTTCTAATCTTCTTTGTGAAATAGTGACGATACGCCGCGCCGTACCTATATAGTATTATAGTATTAAATATTGTGCCCGCTTGCGTTGATAAAATCGATAACCGTTTCTCATAGAGCCCCATTTGTAGCCAATATAACAGCAAACGCGTAGGTGTGTGTGTGTGTGTAATATGTAGGTTTATAGGTGTGTGCGTAAACGAAACACGCAGAGACTTCAATGCCCTTCACGTGCGTCAAACGGGTTTTGTGTTTTTTTTTTTTTTTTTTTTTTTCTCTACTAATTTGGGTAATTTACAACAACACGCGGTTGTAAAAGTAATGTGTGTGTGCTACGAGACGAACGTCATGACGTGTGCACATTGTTCTACGCGGATAATAATAATAAATATAATATTTTTGTGGGCGGGACCATTTTCCTCCAAAAATCAAATTCCATTCTCCTCCAATGTCCATTTTCCACCAAAAAAAAAAAAAAATAAATAAATAAAAATTCCTTTTTCCTCCAAATTAAAATACCATTCTCCTCCACATTCCATACTCCTCCAAATATTTTTCAACTCATTCATTTAAATATTATCATAAAAAATAATTCATTGTTAATTTTTTGATAGGTATGCATTTGTTCAAAAATTGGCCTATAATTACAAATAATAATTTAATGTAATTTAATAAACGACGTGAAGCAACCGATTATTTTTAAGTACCTACAGATAGCTTCCTAGAAATATTTTTATTTATAAATTTACTATTTAACTAAATACACTCAACACTGAAATTATAAATTTGAATTATTATATAAATTTTTAAGTAGATAGCTACTTCTAAAAACAATGTATTTGATTTGGAGGAAAATGGAATTGGAGGAAAATAGACTCTGAAAGATTATGGACTTTGATTTTTGGAGGAAAATGGTTACGGCTATTTTTGTAACATTCTGATTTTCGGGGGCACGATAATAAAACCGTACCTATAGTGCT
>JAIPRM010007559.1:0-17058 GCA_025469315.1 Stegophylla sp. TES_Ste_2020 | reverse complement strand
CACTTTTTCGTATAGAAATACTTGTCCAAAAGTTTCGATCAATAACTTTTTGAAACCGGATTCGCCTTTAGATTGTACTTTAGAGAGGTCATTTTTTGAATTTCTCAATTCTTCAATTTTTTTTTTTTGGAAAAAACTACCCAAAATTTGACAAAAACGACTCGGAAACCGTCATTTTTTGATCCGAATTTTATGAAAATTTAAACATAGATAGAAAATCCTATAAAAAAAATTTTGGCGCAAGAAAATTTTGAAAATGTGAAAAAAATTTTTAGACATTTTTCGAAAATTTTTTTTTTTCTTATATTATTAATTTCCTTTGTTCAGAACCGTTTTACTGAAGAAATGATTTATCGTTTCTTTAAAATTTAATACGCCTGTCAAGAGAATACCACCCGTCGTGCAAAGTACACCCATCGTGCGAAGTATGTCCGGCTTTTTCCGGCTTTTTTTATACGAATTTGATTTCAAACCGTTTGATCGCGGCATTTAGATATCCGTTGAAAACGTGCAACAATTCAATACACACACGTACAAAAATCCCTCTTTTTCTCAAACAGATTTCGTTCTATAATTTTTCACTGATTTATTTCGGTATTTATATCGTAGTATAACATATTATTGTGATAATTCATTCCATGCGTATAATATAATCACAATGTGATACGAACTGTTAACAAAGTGAAACCGATCAGTCATCGTGAGAATATCGAATCGAATTAAACTTTTGCATACTTTCAGACCACTTATACGTCATATTCTGTCTTGATATTTAGCGCACAACAGAACATTATCGTTTTCGTATTATTTACCCACATTTAATACGTCTTGTTCTCACTTTCTTTCAAAAAGCTTATACAAGTAATTATTAGTATATGTACCAATTTCCTGATTAAAAGCTTTTGTACATTGTTCAGTAGGATATTTCAAAGAGGTGAGGGGGAGCTAATAGTAAATAAAACATTTCTAACGTAATGTGATTTAAATTAAAAATATTTTGGCTGCAAACTAGTTGCGAACAAATTCCAAAAGCAATTATTTGGGATATAACAGTTGTGGACATGGGTCAAAAAGAAATTAAACGAATAAAACACGTGATAAAATCCAACGAAATGACAGTACTAATCGCGGTAAAAAAATCTAAATTATGTATTATTTTAAATTACATTGAGCGCCGCTTCATTCCGCAACTCTGTAACGCTTCGCTCACTTCGCAAAACTCCCCTCATATGCTTCACACAAGCTCATGTCACATTCAATTAAAATCGATAACAACAACCCTCGGCTTGCTGTGCAACATGGGGTCCGGCTTGATAATCGACTTGCTGGACAACGTGGGGACATTTCGGTAATGAAACGTCAAAATATATTGGCCGCAATTCTTATATTGCCTTTTTCACCCGTGTCCGAAACTCACATGGTTTATATGACTTTGTCCGCAACTAGGCAATTCTGAACATTTTTCAGGAGGCGAATTAATTTTTTTTTTAGATTTTAATAATTTTAAGAAATCTGACTAATACTAGGAAAGTTAGTTGATAGTAAAAAGTAAATTTATTTAGTTTTTAGAACCGTTATTTTGGTTTTTTAATATTTTTCGAAAATAACGTGATAACAGAAACATTGCCTAATTGAGACTTTTGTTCAACGATATATTTTACTCATAAACGTAATAAAAAAAAAAAAAAAAAATCCCCAATTTAATTTAAAAATTATTTTTTCTGCAAAATTAAATATAATACCGACAATAGGAGAGAAGATTTAAACCCTTAGCCCCACACTGCGTACGCCATTAGTAGAACTTATAGTTTTACAAGATGGCATATATAAATATTACATAGTGCATGATGCGTATAATTTGAAGACAAATATCATAGATAGCAATTTTAACTGCAGTAAAACTTTATGCTGTTGATTATATACAATCCACCTATTGTATAAAAAAAAAAGTATGCCGTCAACTAAAATATTTAACCTATTTAAATGTTCCCTGTACCAACACAATAGTATCATCAGTTAGAATTTGCATGCAATTATCATTGGTATTGAAATGCTTATAAGGACAACAATAAAAAAGTGTATTAAAATAGTAGTGTTTGCAATTGTTAGTTAACAGAAATAAAGTTTAAGTATAAATCAAAAACAATGGATAATGACATGCATTTGAACGAAAATATACAGTAAAGTCATGGAGATTAATTTAAAAATATTTTAGATTAATTTTCATTTTAGAAATTCCGTAGGTAATTTTAGTGCACAAGGTCACGGAAATGAAGAATACTCGCTATAGGTAAATAATTATACCGTTTCAAACAATAATAATGAATTCAATGAAAAATATCATTCACTTGAACTTTTTTTTTTTAATTTTACAGTCGCTGACTTAGAAAATGTACGAAAATAAAAAAACGTGATGAAAAAACAAATAATATTATCTTTCAAATTTCTCAACGAAAATTTGCATCGAAAAGATAATTAATATATTAGAGGTTGATGACGAAATTTCTCCGAATTAACCGACGTTTTTCAACGTCACTCATAAATAACAATACACTATAATATCGAGTCTAGTAAAACCTATGATAATAATATGATAAAATACAAATATTATGCAAATGTATACAGATGTTTTTCGCAGATGGTGCAAATAAATATTCAGGTAAGAGACCGGAAGAGGATTTTCAACGTCTCCTTTCTGCCTGCAAATAAAAACCTGCCATATTATTGTCGTATCTCATTGGCTTCAGTATACAAATATTATTTATTTGTTCATCCCATGACTATACGAGGTAAATTGTTTAAAATTTCAAAAGCCCCATTGCCATCATTTAACTAATACCGTATAATTACGAATATTTGAATTTTTTCACATTTCGGTTAGGCAAGTTTTTTTTGTATTTCGTAGGTCGTGCCCGAGTACCGGAATAACGGCACGCGAACACGCCTACGTTTACACACAATACAGTACTAACTGTTCCATTCTCCTCCTCCCCACCTTATTCTCGGTTCCGTCGTTCAAAGTAACTCACGGATGACCGGAACAAAGAGATGTTATTGCTACGCGGATAATAAACACGGCGATGTTTTGTACTATACTATACTTTGTACTATACACATAAAGAAATATTCAGAATTTTGACTATTCCTCCTCCCCCAACCCTAACAAATATTATATATATATATTAAACCTAAATTAAAAAGAAAACATTTTATATATATTTTTCAATTATTTTATTGTCATTTTACTTATAATTAGTATAAGATAAATTATTTAGTTTTCCGTTAATTATAAAAAAACAAAATTTTGCATTATGTGTGTCGAGTTCAGGAGTTACAATACGCGTTTATTATGTAGCTATAATATTGCATTTTTAAGGAATTTTAATTAAGTGAGAAGAAAATATTTCATTATATCACATTTAATAGACTATATTTTAAATCATATTTTATAGACTATAGTCAAAAGTCAATAGTGTCATCCCGCATACATTTATTTCACGCTTGTCTCTAATAATTAGTTATTATCTGCTAATTATAGATTCTAAGAAAAGCAAAAAACCTAGTGTTTTTACAATTTTAGTCCGACAACACGTGCCAACACGTGCCGATTATCTTTTTGATTATAAATTATAATATTCAGGTGTTATGGCGTTATTTTCGGGACGACAAGTAAAAGTAAGTAATAAAATGGCTAGAAAAATTGATGACATATTATATTCTCTTAGAAATATCGAATACATAACATAAATCGCCCGTTTTATAAGTGATTTTGGGTATTTAGCCCAAATAAAACTACCTATTTTTATATGTTATTAATTGGCGCAATTAGGATAAACATTTTGGGGGACTAAACTATTTATTTGTTATTTATTTATTTGCTTAATGTTTTTGGGGACTATGCCCTCCAAAATCCCCGACATAGTTGTGCTTATGCGCCAGGCTATTCACAGTTCAGTCGTTTATCAGTTATTCCCGACGTCAAATTATTTTTCAAGCACTGAATGGGAACCCCTGTGAAAATAACAGTCAAATACCTGGCAGGTATACACATTGTCGATGCAATATAATATTATTTTCACACGGATTTATGTACTGAAATATTTGATAACTGACCGGTAAACCGAAAATCGTCCGTGTAGAATAACGTCAACTTAAAAATTAATGCCATCCGGTGAGCAGCCCCGTAGCTACCTACGAGTGTATACGTCACTGATTTACACGGTATCTCATTATCGTGTGATGCAAGCGGTGTGTCTCGAACGCGAGAAGAAAAACAAAATCGAGACGCGCCAGACGGCCGTGGCGGTGGCGCGGTCCATGGCCACCGGTCAACTGTGTCGACGGTGGTTAATGTATAATAATACATATATAATATTATGGTATATATTACAGTGCAGTGCCATTAGCAGCAACAACACCAGCATGTACAGCGTTGCGGTGCGGTGAATAATAATATAACGAAATAATAATAATAATACGCGGTGGAGGAGAAGAAAAAAATAATATCGAATTAAAAGAGTAAAAAATAAACCCATTTTCGATCTAACCGGAACGGCTGCACGTATTTTTCCAGTGTCTAAACACGACGGCGGCGGCAGCGGCAGTCTCGCGGCCTCGGAGGATTACGTACGCCGGCTCGCACGGGTGTATGTGCAGTGCATTGCGCGCTTTGCGCCGGAGCGAGCGGACGGGCGGGGCCGGGGGCGAGGACGACTACGACGGTAGGTGTACAACGCGCCGCCGCCGCCGCCATGTGCTGACTCAACATCACATTTGGTGGCAACCGACCGGCGGCGGCGGCGGCGGCGGACACGGCGACGACGACGGCCAAGGTCAACGCGATCTGTTGGCTGCACCGAGTCATGGTCCGCCGGTCGCCGCCGTCGCGTAGCGGGTTTCGTCCGTGTGCATTGTATTTTATACATTAATATTGTGTGTATGCGCGTGTTTTGTTGCGCGCCGAACGTACATAATAATATTATTATCGCCGTCCGTCATCATCATCATCACCATCATCATCATCATCACCACCATCGTCATCGTCATCGTCATCGTCGTCGTCGTGGTCGTCTACGACGTGTACATAATAGCATAATAATATTATAATGATACACAATAATGCCATGGCCGGGCGGCTATCGTCCGCTGAACTTGCTCTCGTCCGCCGCCGCCGCCGCACACCGGACGCTTATGCGCACCTCCTCCGCCATCCCCATATTTTCCCACCACCACTCCGGTTCACCCCGCCTACTCCTTCGCACACCCGCGTCTACCGTCCTTGTAAATTCTCCGTCGTTCGCCCCGCAAGAAATCCCGTATCTCACGGCACTCTGTCTGAGGGGGCCACGTCGCGACACGCCGCACGACCACGACCACGACCGCGGTAATGGTTATGGTATGGCGGGGCTGTAAGTGTGCGCCGCGGGGTCTGGTGGCAGTTCCAACGAAAAAATTTTCTACCCACGCGTTCTCTTCCTGCGCACACTTAACTCGAGAAAACTTTGTTCACTTTATAATGTATGCGTACGTTTTCTCGAAAACGGCGGCGCGTACATATGTACCAGGTGGCCTGACTAGCATTGGTGAAATTAAGAAAAACGATTTGGTGGCTAATATAATGTTTACTCATTTGATTTAACCTCTCCCCTTAATGGTATTAACCTTATGCAATTTACGAAAAAGCTGGGAAGACTTTGAATGGATTTTGAGAAGGCTAGCTTTCAATCCACCCCTGCAGTTTTTCGCCTATGATGGCTTGCCAAGTGAATTGCCCCCTTCCCCACGTTAATGCTAACTCAAAGGCGTTCCGGTTCGACCGAATGCAACGATCTATTTCCGTTATCTGTCACAATTATCAATATTTCATGAATTCGACATTTGGAAAAAGTTCACACAAACTGACGAAATAGACGTCTGTGCTTTCAAATATAGTACATCAGTGACACCAAACTCTCAATTAACAGCCTGGCCACTATTTTTTGATTGGGGCTGGATCGCCTAGATCAAAGAAGACTGAACGACTGATTTGAAATTATTTATACAAGAATACCAGTGAGTGAAGAAGTTTTAGACTTGTGGAGGCTTGGGGCCGTTCTATGTTCATTTGGCCTGAGTGCTATTTCAGAAGTTCGGCACTACTGTATTATATTACAATTATATACTAAAGCATAGGCATATTCAGAGGGTGTGCTGGGTATATGCAGGGCTGGATTTAGGACTAGGCTACCTAGGCTATAGCTTAAGGGCGCCACGTCTTGGGAGGGCGCTGAGCTGTGGACGGTGATTTCTTTTTTTTTTTTTTGTAGATATTAGATATAATTCCTATCTACAAATTTCATTTACCATCTACTAGAATATTAATCTTACTCAACAAAAATTTAAGACTTAATTTTTTAGGTTGACTTAAAAATAATTTTAAATTAATCTATTTTACATTTTTTTATAGTCATAAAATTGGTAAATTAATAAGGAGTGGGACTCTCAGTTCTTATTGAATAAATGATGTTCTATGAAGCAGAGGCGTTGGTTTTTTATTAGCCTAGGGGCGTAATTTAAGTAAATCCGGCCTTGGGTATATGCGATGCGGTGGTACATGATTGCTGTCAGTCGTTTTTTACCCGACCTTTTTCATAACACTATTGCTGACGGTATGTATTTTGCAACGTTACCACGTACATACTTTATACTAGAAAAATAGAAACTTATTTTGGCGTTTCATTAAATGGTTATTACTAAATGCTGACAAAAATGTTCGATTTTTGAAAGCTTTGAATACCCTTCATGAAATTGAGGTGAACGTGGATCAAGGGGGAGGGAGATGGAGGCATTCCCCCCAGAACTTTTAAAATGCATATAAAAAATGCTTAAGGCGTGTAAAAATGTATCAATTTAATAAGTATTTAATTTAATTTAAGGCATTTAAATGCCTTAAGCATTTTTTACATGCATTTTAAAAGTTCTGGGGTGAACGCCATCTCCCTCCCCTTGATCCACGTCCGCCTCAATTTCATGAAGGGTATTCAAAGCTTTCAAAAATCACATTTCCGTATAGTAGATAAAACATTGTATGCATACCTATATAACATGCGTCATTAGTTATTGCTTTACAAGGTGTCCCACCCTGTGTCTCGGTCAATAACTTTTTATCTAATCAATTTCTTTGAATAATTTAAAACAACATTAATATTAAGTTTTTATGAAATGTAATAAATTATTGCTATTAGTTATGTGGAAAGCTTTTAAAGATTTTAGATTTTATTAAATGACTACTACTTTTTACTAAGTATTTTAATAGAGAATATTTTTTCTATTAAATTAGAGTAGTAGTGTGTCGAAAAGCAAGGTTTAGGTTAGAACAAATTATTTGTCACTACAGTCTACTACTTTAAATTTAAAAGATGTATGACTATTCAACTATCGATCTTAAAAGAAAAACTGAAGTATCAACAATTTCTAAAAAAAATATTTTCTTTTGGAATATTGAGTTGAAATTGGTGATTACTATTAAATAAATAAATAAAAAATCATGCATAAGAAAAAAAAAATTCTTGGAAAAATTTAGTGTTAAAGTTGTTTTAAATCATTCATAAAAAAGTTTTGAAAAAAAAAATTATTGACTAGGACACACATAGTGAAATACATTATATAAAGCAGGGGTGGCCAACCCGTGGCCCACTTTGTATAAAAGATTCGTCACACATTTACATAAAATGTTTATTTTTGTGCAAAATATTTCCTACATTGTGAATTTATGTTTATATTTTATTTATAATAATGTTCCCTAATCGGCGGAAAGCAGTTTCCTGATTAAAATTACTTAATTTAGACGAGTTGTTTCATCTACGAATTATTATAGTAAAAACAATAATAATGATTCATAATGTTTAAAATTTTTATGGTAATTTTTTTTTTTTTTATTTTGTGTCAAACCCTGATGTAGGGATACACAATTTTGTGTGCGATCCGCGGGATTATAATGCATTTTCAAAGTGGCCCGCAAGATCATTTGGTTTGGCCACCCCTGGTATAGAGGATTACGAGTTTACCACAGTGTGTGCATCCCGTCAGGGAATTTTCCTTGTAAATACAACGCACTCGCAGCAATCATATGTGCATGAAAAAGCATCAAATAGAATAAAAATCGAAAAAATAAAATACAATAATGTATAGATAATAATTAACATCGTTTAAAGTATATTTTACGTTTAATAAATGTGAATATATAGTACACTTTACGTGCAGACACGAATCTATCATTAAACATGATAAAAATTGAATAGCAGTCATTTAAATCTTAAGTTGTCGGTGGTTTGGGTTCGTGAAGGAAAAATATAAATCATCTGCTTTTGAAGTCTGGGCTCTGCAAAGAAGAAGAAAACGAATAATACAGACTGGTTAAACCTAAGACGATGATGATGAATAATGCGCACGATTAGAATGCATTTTTCGGAGCACCATATTTGTTTTATTTTTTGTTGATGTCATCAAGGAATTTTGATTCGTTGACCTTCTTTTCAGCATAATTTACCTGATATTTATTTAATACCGAATACCTGCAATATGAATAAAATATAATATTACATATTATGACGTCTGTTGTGTAAAATTTAAAAAAATATATAAATTCAAATTTAAATGTATAACTTGTAAATCGCTACGAAAAAATATTACCCTTATGCTGATGTTAATCATTCATTTCATTTTAATTGAAACATATCGAAAAACAATCAAACAGCGCCAAAGCATTTTTTTTTTTTTTTTATCCTACTAATTATGTAATTATTTTTAAAAAATGTCAAAAAAATTGTTTTATATGTTTCAGATGAATTGTGAAGTACAAATTATTTAGCTGTCGTGAGCACTATTAGTGATTTTTCATTTCTTGTGATTTATATTTTGGTTTTTTAAAGGGTAATTTACCCCGAGTAAATAACATGTAAGTCGAGGTGCGACGACTTTTAAAAACCATCAATCACGACCATCATGTTGCCCGTTCAAGTACTATGCGACCACAGAAGACAAGTATAACGGCGTGTTCTTTAATATTATGTTAAACATGTGTTATTAGTGATGAGTCTCGACTGTTTTGAGTATCTCGGGTCACAGAACCCAAAATTCTAAACGTTCCCCTAAAAAGCTTCATAAAAAAAACCTTTTAAATTTATCCCGTAAACTAATGAAAAAAATGAGATTGTGTTGAAACCTATATTTCTACATAATTGATTAATTAAATGTGGTAACAAATAAATCATTATTTGACATAACAAGCTTTAAAATATTCTATTTTTATATAACGGGTTCTTGAGACGTTTGAAAGTTAATATAGGTTTAAAGTTAATATATAAGTTAGTATATATATAAATCGTTAAAGTACGATATAACTGTCCACAGTCGAATGTATATAAGAACAATGTCAAGATAATAAATAGTTGAATGTTAAATGTTTGTGTAAAAACATACGAATTCATATTATTATTATTTTGAAATAAAAAAAAATACCGGTCACGAAATAAATTACATATTAGTGAAAATCATTTTCGTTTGTTTTGTTGGGTGAACTTAAATGTATAGTTTTCATTGAATTATGTTTTGTTAAATATGATGAGTATCCATAAAGAAATTATCTAATTTATTAAACTTAATGTGGATTTAATAATTTATAATGAATTTTTAGAACTTTATCATAATATATGAAAATTTTAATTGCATTTAAAAGTTCTATTGAAGTATTCAAATTTCGAGAATACCGTTTAATAATCGAAGTATGGCTATAATTTGCATAAATGTAGAGTAATATTTTTGATTCAGAGTGGAGTGAGAAAGCTAGTAATTCACAAAGATTTTTATTAATTTGAATTTTAATAGAAAAATATTTTTATTAGAAAAAGTACTGATATCAATACGAAAAGAGTAGAATGTCTTCTCCGTGGAATGAAAAATTTCCCAAGCCCACATTGCGAAATATGTCCGGATCTTGGAATATTAAAATGCCTCCGGAATTGATTTAAACAAATTAAATTTGATTTCACCAGATGTAATATCTATATTTACTTTTTTTTTGTTACGCCAAATATTCCCAAGTTTAATATTATACTCTTTTTTAAATACAATTTTCAATGAGAATTAATAATAAAATATAGTTTCGTAGTTTCCTATATACGAAATCGTATGTTTATACGTTACGTAGTAATTTATTTCAACTCATATTTAGGTAACAGGTAACCAAATTAATAATTTTTAATCTTTAGGGAAATTTTAATTTAATTAATTAAAATAAATTGTCTGAGTATCAAATGTCATGTATTATTCACGTTATGCAAAATAAATTTAATGAGTAGAATTATAAAGAAATGATAAATCATAATTTTTCATTTATACGATTCTGAGAGAAGAAAGTTAATAATATAAAGAAAAATTAAAGTCATCATTTTTAACACACCCTGCACCAAAATGCACTTAAAAAATCTAAATAAATAAAAGGAAAAAATAATTAATGAGAAAAAAAGTGTTAGAAAAATGTCCAAAATTTTTTTATGCCAAAATATTTCTCGTATTATTGTCTATTTACGTTTAAATTTTCATAAAGTTTGGAACAAAAAAATATGATTTTTGAGTCTTTTTCGTAAACTCTTGGATAGTTTTTCCCCCAAAAAATTGGAGAATTGAGAAATTCAAAGAATGACTTCTCTAAAGTACTAACTGGAGGCAAATCTGGTTTCAAAAAGTTGCTGGTCGAGACTTTTGGATAAAGTAGATCCATACGAAAAAGTATTCACAAAAAAATAAAAATAAAAAGTAAATATCGTTGTACAAACACTAGCTTTTTCACTTTGTTTAGAATCTAAATTATTAAATAATATTATTTATAATATATATATTAACTTATTTAATAATATTATTAAATTACTCACGGGATTAAAAAGTCATAGAAAATGAACGGATTAACCTTTATTAGATATTTAAACACTAATAATTTTCTAAAAATAAATCTAAACATAAATGGCAATTTAAATTTTTTCTGAAACTAAATATAAAATTTCAAATTTGAATATTTGGGTCCTAAAACTAATAAAAATTATAAGTTATTGTTGTAGAAATTATTTTCAAAAAAAAGTTAAAAATTATTAATAGAACAAAAGTTTATGCGTTTGTCAAATCGTACTGCGACACCCTGTATAAAATCAGCTGAGTGGAAGAAAATTTATAAAATGTGAAATTTTTTTTTCTAACATTTTTTTCTCGTCAACATCTTTTTTTCTTTATTTTAGGTAATTTTGGAATATAAAATTGGTTGGGTAAAAAAAAATGTATTTTTGTAATAATAACAAACTTTATCATTTTTCGGTAAAATTGTTTTGAATAAACTGAAGCTCCACTCAGAAACATTTGATTGACGAAACTATTTATTGTTTCTTTAAAATGCAATACACCCATCGAAAAAATTCCACCCGAGGAGAGGAGAATATGTCCGGTTTTGGTTCTTTTTAAATAAAATATATTTGTGTTTCAATAAATTCCATCAGGTTTATTCATTGGGATGAATATCTAGTTTATTTTTTCAAGTCGTAAATTTTTTTGTCGTACTTTACACTGCTTAACGGGTGTGAATACGGACCCTTCGAATTAAATATAGAAAAAGACTCCAAGTTGGCGGAAAACGATAAGTTTACGTTTCGCCATTGCTGAAAATAACCAACTCTAGCGCGCAGGCTCAAGTGTAAACACACCCTTCAATGTTCTATAATTAGACATTTTTTATTATGCGCGCGCGCGTGTGTATGTGTGTTTCTGAGGGACCGACCAGCCATGTGCAATTGTTTGTTTTAAACGCTAGCTGCAGCAATCGCGGGAATCACACATCGTTTGTGTTTCTTTCTCTTTCTTCTTTTTTTTTTTTCTTCATTTATAATTGAATTATACGAAAAAAACAGACCACCACGTGTTAAAGATGTAAACGCATAAGAATACATGTATATTGTGTTCATATATATATTTGTCAAAATACATTTGTATATATTTTATAAATAAATTGTCTAGAACCAGTAGAACCCACACAATTCACACCGTCATGGATATTTGTATTGAATTACGAGTTTTTATGAGACTACCAAAAACACTAAATATAAGAACACTCAAAAGCATTTTTTGGTTTAAATTATATATTTGAGACAATTTCATTATAAAAAAAATGAAGTAAAACGATTCATCTTAATTTCAGTAAAAACGCATTTTTTTTTTTAGATTCTGAGCGAAGCGAAGAAACTAGTGTTATTATAATGATGTTAATTTTTTATTCTTTTTTTTTTTCTGTAAAAACTTTTTTGTATGGAAATACTTGTCCAAAAGTCTCGATCAGCAACTTTTTGAAATTAGATTTACTTATAGATAGTACTCTAGAAAAGTCATTTTAAGAATTTCTCAATTATTTTTTTGGGAAAAACTACCCAAAATTTGACAAAAAAAACTCGGAAACAATTTTTTTTTGATTCAAACTTTATTAAAATTTAAACATAGAACAACAATAGTATGAGAAATATTTTTACACAAGAAAATTTCGAAAGTAAATTAAAAATTTTTGGATATTTTCTTAGTTTTTTTTTCTATTAAGACTATTTTGTACTTGTCCAAAAGTCTCGATCAACAATTTTATGAAATCAGATTTGCCTCTAGAATCTAGAGGCAAGTAATTTCTGTTGGAGTCCGGAAAAATAAAATAATAAATAAATGAGGTCCAGAAAAAAATTATCTTTATATTTTTATAATAGCAAAATAATGACTAACTAATTTTCCTGTTATTACAATTAAAAATATACAATCTTAAATATATTATAGGATTACCGACCTATTTGATGTCAGAAATTCATGTCTATATTCTACTTATCTTTGCCTTACTTTATTTTGCTTTACTTCACTATTTAAGATTTTATTCGGTAGATATTTATTTTGGTATTCGGAAAAAAAAAAAACTGAGAAAAAAGAATATAGTGAAATAAGTCCGGCAGTATGAAGCAAATTCCGCAGAATAATTACTGATTATCAAACCGAAATGCCGAAAATTTTACTTTACTCCTATACATAATTATAAATTTATTATCCAACAATTAACATATATTTGCATTTTGGAATGCGAGTTGTTAAAAATATAAGTGATTGCATACGTTATATCAATGAAAATGTCATTCTTACATAATACGTTTTTATATTTCTGAACAGGTGTTTATTTGATAGAATAATTTACGAGTTGTATAGTCACTGTTCACTGTTGAAAATATAATAATGATCAATGCAGCTTATATCATAAAACTTGACATCAAAATGTACACCATGCTACGGTATTTTTTATTTATTTTTTTTTAATTTGCTTAAATTAGAATTTTAATTTGTTTCAATGAATAATTGCCGACGAGCAGCCAAATGTTCGAAGTAAACAAAAACCCATGGAGACATGAGGGCATCGAATTTTAAGTCAAGGGCGGATCGACGATCATTTTCGATCTGGGAAATATGGATCACAGACCACAGACCACATTTTTTTTCAGTTACAACGATTGCGGGGATTAGTCTCCCGATATTTGTTTTTGTAATATTCCTTTGCGTGTCTTACGGCATTGTAATTATTTTTATAACGACATAGTAATATAGCAGACCCCACACAGGGATCGTCGAGATAACGCTCGATTTCCCAATACGCCAATCAGCCCCCGTATACGTATTGAATATAGATGATTATCTGTTGAATGTGCGCGCCCCTTCAATGTGATAATGCCGTAGCGGAAACCCACTTCCTGTCTCGTAAGACTTTTTGAAGATGACGATTTTTACAGTCAGCAGTAAATTTTACCGGCTGTACATATACATTTCAACTGATTTTTGAACTGGACGCAAAGATCCTCCTCGGCAGATCAACATATTAAGTAGGTAAACCTGAAATATTTCGTATATGTATATATATAGATATAACATGTGTGATTGTGTGTGTGTGAGCGCTTGCGCATGCGCGTGTGCACGTACGGAGGACTAATATAATGCGCAAGAGAAACGAGATTCGGGATTACGGATTGTGTGATAAAAAAAAAACAAAACAAAAAGTATCCAAATTATTCAACCGAAATCCTACTTTACACGCAGCGAGTAGAATGAATGTCGAGGTTCACTTTTTACATACGCACGTTAAAATAATAATATATCGTAGAGTGAAAAAGGTTATTTCAATATTATATTATAGTAGCAAGTAATCCAATAATCGATTAAATTTTCTTCTCCACCGCGCCATTGTAAATCTAAAATATTCTATTTTACTGAACGTATTACATATTATTATTAATGTTAACATGCTTCGAACAGCATATCCACAATTATTATGCATCACTGCGCAATCATTTTCGAATTAATTATTGGATCGTAACGATACATAGTACTATAATATTTTGTCGGCTGTATCAAACTGAATTTAGCTACACATAATATACGCATATATTGAGATGGATACTATTACCACTGATGATACGCATATTATTATAAACTATATCATTATAATTATGTATAATCAATACATCAACTATACTGTAAGAGCTACACATCAGCAGTCATCGTATCTTACGAAATATTATTTTTTCTCATTTTGCTTATTGCTTTATTCAACTATTATTTATTAGATCTTTAGTTCACAGTACACATGCGATAATAATATAATGTCCTTGGGATCAATGTTATGAATTTTTTTATTTTTTTTACTTTTATTAAAAATTAACTATTATTTTGTCACGATATATTTTGAGTATTGAATATTGATTCACTAATTAAAATTAAAATGAGCAGTGAAGGAGATCAATCTTCATATATCTCTTAATTTTATACCTACATAATAAGGGGTGGATCCAGAACTTAAATTTTGGGAGAGGGGTGATTAGACAAAAATGAATCAAATACACGTCAAGCTGATCATTATTACACTCCTTAAGCATTATTAATAAACATTTTAAAACTAATAGGGTAGGTGATCACTCCTATCGCCCTCCCCTTGATTTCGCGCTGTACATTTTATTCATACTAATGTTTTGTAATAATAATATAGCATAATAACTTTATAAAAAACGATATTTAGATTTTTTACTATACAGTGAAGCAAATGTCTATCTTTTCTTATTTATCTTCTATTTATCTTTTTATCTTTTTTTTTATAGTCATGTCCCCTTATCCAGAAAAACTTCGAACGAGATGCTTATTGTACCGTTTCCAGAAGGTGGTGCCGTTTTATATTCCGTCACTTTATGCACGTCAATGAAATTATCGTACACGCTGTACATGAAATGAAGGAAAATATTTTATTTTTACAGCTTCACAAATGATAACAAAATTATATTTTTCGATCCTTAAACAGAAGTCAAAATAAACGAGTTGAAATTAACAAACTTAAATTAAATCTTGAATATATCATCGCTTTATGTAATGGAAGTTTTACCTGACAGCAGTTAAATCACTAAATTATATTTTCGGAAAATAGTTATTACATTAAATTCAGTGGTGCTGGTAGGAAAAGAATGAAATTTTTTTTAAAAATCGGAGTGAAATTTAAAAACTAATGCAGCGTTTAAGAGAATATTATGTTGTGATATAGAAATGGAAAGAAAGAATCGATTTATTGTTCCTACAAAAATAGTAATGAAGAAATTTTTTTTTTTAATTATTAAAATTTTCTCGCACCAAACTGTTTCTCATCTATCTATGTTTAAATTTTCATAAAAATTGGATCAAAAAATTATGATTTCGAGTCTTTTTATTAAATTTTGGGGTAGTTTTTTCCAAAATAAAAAAATGATGAATCATTGAATCAAAAAATTCAGATAATGTTCTCTCTAAAGTACTAAAATAGAGGCAAATCCGGTTTCAAAATAAATACTGTACGAAACTTTTGGACATGCATTTCCATACAAAAAAGTATTTTCAGAAAAAAAATTAACATCATTGTAAAAATATCAGCTTCTTCACTTCGTTCAGAATCTAAAATTATACCTAATTGTTATTGTAAAGATATGTTGAAACATAAAAATCATCAAACAATTTTATGCTTTTAAAATTCAGCCTAGTATTTTGTCCCGTTTTATTTTATTTATAAATATGGGTATCCTACTTTACATACACATTTCGATGTGAATATTACTGACGGCAATCGGATCGTTTAGAAATTTAAATTCGTTTAGAATATAATACATATCAATCAAAGAATTGAAATCGTATAATCCAATGATTTTAAGAAAAATCTTATTATAATATAATTTCATTAGCTGACTAATGCTTAAAATATATTTCAAAACAAAGACGTGAGATGGTATCAATGTCTTCTTATTCAGTTATTGAATTATCAAACAAATTTGGACGAAACAAGTGCAGTAAGGAAAATAAAATTATTGTTTTTCTTATACTCATATTATACTAATATAAGAAATGTATTATAAACAGGAGTATATATTTTTGTATTTGTAGTGGGTTTGGGTTAATTTCACAAAATATCTAACTCGACACAGTTATAAAAGTTAAAATTAGACATAACGCTTGAGCGTATCGGGCTAACGAATCTCGGATAAACACTTTACATACTTCAATGTCAATTTTAAGAGTATAGGTAGTAGGTAAAATTTAAGAACAGCAAAAATGTAAATGTGTATAAAATACACGGCGGCGGTGGCGGTCATACGAAGGACACGGTAGTTGACATCGATACGAATGTGTAGTATTTATATTACTATTATTATTATTATTATTATTATTATGGTCGTAGAGAGAAAGGGAAATTAGAAAAAAACATTTCAGCGTAAATCAATCAGTAACGACGTCCAACACTAAACGCGCTCACGCTCGCGCTCACACAACAGTGTCGCATAATGCGTCATAATTAATAAACGTAATTATTGAAATGTCAATTTTTAGATTCAGAATGAAGTGAAGAAGCTAGTGTTTTTACAATGATGTTTATTTTTTTTTTCTGTGTACAACTTTTCGTATAGAAATACTTGTCCAAAAGTTTCGAGCAATAACTTTTTGAAACCGGATTTGCCTCTA